>JAKSZT010007815.1:629912-698360 GCA_026826555.1 Tolypeutes matacus | reverse complement strand
GTGCAGGCAGCCAGATCGATGTCTAAAAATATAAAATACCCTTCCCTGTCTTCCAACCGAACCCTCCCTTCTTTGGGAAGTGTCCCTTCCTCCTGGCTCCGCAGCGGCCCGGGTCTTATCCCTGGGTGGCTAGGGAAATCAACTGCGTTTCCCGACCAAAATCCCCCCTCCGGTTCACCGGGTGCTGACTAGCTTGTTTGCTCTGTTCACACAAGGTCCAAGGGGCGCCAGGCAGCCAGCTCCCCAGAAAATAAAACTTTTTCGCCCCCGCCCGCGGCTCCAAATGGCCGTTTTATTTTTTATTTCCGTAACCGCGGGGCTCAGCCGCCTGTGCCAACCTCCACCGGCAGCCTCAAAACTCACGAATCTCCACCGTTCGGTCCACGCCGCCGATCCGCACAGATAGATGTCCCAAGCTTCTCACTCCACGCGTGCACAGCACAGACCCCCGGGCAGGACCCCGTCCCCAATCCGCCTCGCTCTGGGAGCTTGCAGTGTGCGCCCTCCTACACTAACGCCATCTTGCCGCCTCCCGCTGGGCTATTCTGTGTCCATTTCCTGCCCTCTCTTTTCATCCTTCTCCTCCTGTCTTCACTGGGATTCAATCCTCGGAACCTTTGATGTGGGAGAGAGGCATCCTACTACTGCCTGTGCCACCTTAGTTCCTGGTTTTTAGGTGTGCCTCAGCTTGGCTTTCCCTTGTGTCACACTCCTGTTACGTCATCATCTTGCTGCGTGGCTCTTGGGGCCTGGAGGCCCACTCGTTCATGGGGCTTGGTGGCCCACACGCCTTCTATATTTTTCTTTTTCTTTTCTTTTTACCAGGAGGTCCCGGGGATCGAACCCAGGTCCCTCTGTATGCCCAACCACCTGAACCACATCCATCCCCCTGCTATATCTCCCAAGGCTGACCAAAAGATACCCAAAGTTTCAGTCTTTTCCCATACAGGATGGTCATATAATAAATCAGGCTTAGTTTATCACCAGCATTCCAAAAACCAGACCTAGGGAGAAAAACTAGGTCTGGGGACACATGCATGGTTTCTAATATAGCGAATGTTTAGCCTACCCTGATTATCACAGAATCAGGACAGCGAGAATATTCGCAGGAAAATATTCTTAGTTTTCCTGTTTTGATTTAGGCCGTACTTGTCCCAGAACTCTTCTGTCCACACTCTTAGTTTCAGGGAGGCAGGAGGATCCAAGAAACCATCAATTAGTGAGTGACTTGTTGTTTTTGGTATACTTTAAAAAAAAACCTGGCTAAACTGCAAAATGGTCCAGCAGTCAAATGCCTTCTGCTCCTAGCACCTAGTCTGATAGACTACCCAGGCATAGCCTAGAAACGGAGAGATCCTGGGAAATACAAGTCAAATGATTTTAACTGTGTGTAACATGGGGCATTTTTGAGACATTGGAATCGTTATGCATGATATTACAATGATGGATACCAGCCATTATACATTTTGTCAAAACCTGTAAAATTGTGTGGTGCAAAGTGTAAGACATAATGTAAACTGTAGACTATGGTTAGACCAAGGGTTGAGCAGTGCAATCATCTGGGGGTGGCTTTTGAGATGTTGCCACTAGATGGCGCCAGAGGACTGGACTGAGGGAGCAATCCTTGTTTGGTTGTGAGAAGGTGATAGAAGGAAACAGGATTGGAAAGGAACCAGGAGGTTGATAGAAGAATCCTAAAAATCAACCTCAGTACCAAGGACCAGAAGTTGGTTACTTAAAAAAAAACAATCATTTATTGCATAATATATTCATGGTAAAAAAATAAAATCTAGGAAATTCAGATGAGAAAAGTGAGGGAAAAAAATTCCCAAATGGTTGCTAGTCAATAACACCCCCTCTCGGCATTCACCCCTTTGTGTGGTCCCCTCCCGCGTTGTAGTGGGGTAGGGCTGTGTGACCAATGGAATACAGCAGAAATGACGGTGTGTCACTTCTAAGAATAGCTTATGAAGGATGCTGGGGCTTCTGTCCTGGTCTTGCTCTCTCTTGGGCCGTTTGCTCTGAGGGAAAGGGAGCTGCCACATCCCGAGTAGTCGCATGGACAGCCCACGTGGTGAGGAGCGGAGCCTTCTCCAACAGCCACAGGATGAGCGTGGACGCAGATTCTCCAACCCCAGTTCAAAATTCAGATGACTGCAATGCCAGCCAACAGCTTGACTACAACCTTGGGAGAGACCCTGAGCCAGAACCACTCTGACCTGTGTGAGCTAGTACATGTTTATGCTTCAGCCAGTGCTTTTTGTTTCAAGCTGTTGAGTGTTGGGATAATTTCTCACATAGCGAGAGAGACCTATTATCCGCTAACACATCCTGCCAGATAGGTAGTACCACACTTAATGTTCTGGTGTAAGTAATTCCAGATTTTTTTTTTTTTTTTAAAGATTTTATTTATTTATGTATCTCCCCTTGCTGCTTGTGCTCGCTGTGTCCGTCTGCTGTGCGTTTTTCTGTGTCTGTTTGTCTCCCCCCTGTCCGGTCGTCCTGCTGTGTCAGCTCACCACGCCGCGCAGGCTGGCTTGCCTTCACCAGGAGGCCCCGGGAATCGAACCCAGGGCCTCCCATATGGTAAACGGGAGCCCTATCGATTGAGCCACAGCCGCTTCCCAACCAGATTTTTAAAATGCATATGTTCATTCTCTCTCTCTGTATATACATACATACATATTTATATATACACACATATATTTATTTGCTTTCTTCTTTTGCAACACAGGAATTAAACAAGTTCACATCCCTATTTAAGATTAACGAACTCCTTTAGGCAAACCTTTTATTGAAGCATAATGTGCAAACTGTAAAGTGCACTCATCATAAGTTTGCAGCTTGAAGACTTTTGAAAAAGTGAACACACCCATGTAATGAGCATCCAGATCCAGAAATTAGACATTACCAGCACCCTAGGCGCTACCTTGTGCCTTTTCAGAATCATACCATGACAAAACTAACAACTACCCTGACTGCTAACACCATGGGTTGGTTTGGTGTCTGTATTAGTCATCCAAATGGGTGCTGATGCAAAGTACTAGAACTCTGCTGGCTTTTATAAAGGGTATTTATTTGGGGGTAGAAGCTTACAGTTACAAGGCCCTAAAGAGTCCAACTCAAGGTACCATAAGAGGTATTTTCTCACCAAAGTCTGTTGCCACGTGTTGAAGCAAGACGGTTGCCAATCTCTGCGAGGGTCAACCTTCCCCTTCCTCTTAGGGCTCCGTGGGCCCAGCTTCTTCCGATCTCAGCTGTAGGCTGGAGGGCTCGTTTCGTTCCTGGCCTTCTCACCTGCTCAGGGCTCTGGTCTCTTCAGCCGCAAACTATCAGGCAAATGGCTCAGCTTTTCCCGGGGCTTTAGCTGTTTGAGCCTTCTCCTTTCTGTTGCACGGCAGGACTGAAATGACCAAGTTCTTTCCTCTTCCATGTCTTCTTCAGTGAGTGTCTGTTTATATAGTCCACCAAGGGGGCGGGGAATCAACCCTGAGTCACACCCTACATAGGTTAATCAGACATCTCAGCTGAATCTAATGCAAACAAAGGGTATCATGCCCAGAGGAGCAGACCAGTTTACAAACATAATCTCTTTTTGGAATTCATAAATAATCTCAAACTGCCACAGTATTCAATTTTTTTGAAAACTGCATCTTACAGTATCATAAACTGTATCATAAACTGCTTTTTCCTGTCATTAGGGATTCATCTTGTTCACTATCTTAATGACTTCATAATTTCCCACAGGATGGATAATGTTACTCTCTAGTTGGCTACACACTCTCTCCCTTTTTTATTTTTATTTTTCAGGTACTGGGGCTGGGGATTGAACCTGGGACCTAGTATGTGGAAAGCTGGTGCTCAACCACTGAACTATACTGGCTCCCCTGAGTTGGTTTTTTCATTTATTTGCTTTTTTGTTTTTGTTCTTAGGAGGTACTGGGGATCAAACCTGGGACCTCGTGTATGGGAAGCAGGCGCTCAACCACTTGAGCTATACCTGCTCCCCTCTCACTCTCTCTTTTTTTTCTTTTTAAATATTTATTTTGTTTATTTATTCCACCCCCCATTATTGTTTTGCGCTCGCTGTCTGCTCTCTGTGTCCATTTACTGTGTGCTCTCTGTCTGCTTGTCGTCTTTTCTTGTTTTCTCTTTAGGAGGCACTGAGAACCGATCCTGGGACCTCCCATGTGGGAGAGAGGCACTCAATCGCTTGAGCCACGTCAGCTCCCTGGTTTGTTGTGACTCTCATTGTCTCTTTTTTGTTGTTGTTATTGTGCCAGCTCTCTGTGCGGGCCAGCTCTCCACGTGGGCCAGCTTGCCTTCACCAGGAGGCCCTGGGAAAGGAACGCGAGACCTCCCATATCGTAGACGGGAGCCTAATTGCGTGAGCTACATCCGCTTCCCTCTCACTCTTTTTTTTTTTGATTGACATTAGGTTATTTCTGATTTCACTCTAATATAAATAAGTAGCCAGACCTTTGCAGACATTCAAAATTATTTTCTTAGTGACAATTAGTGAACTAATGGTTCGAAACTTAAGGTTTTAAATGAAATCCTGCCAGATTTCTTTGTAGCTAGTCATTTGTGACTTACTCTAGTAGAGGCTCTTAATAAGGGGTCCGTGAGCTTGAACTTAAATTAAACATTTTTTTTTCACGTGGGGACTTGTTGGTGAGAGTGTAACATATTTATGAAATAATACACAGTATAGTGTGGACTTAGGGGTCCATAGTTTTCACCTGACTGGCAAAGGGGTCCGTGGAACAAAAAAGGTTAAGAACCCCTGCTCTAGTGTATGAAAATATCTGCTTCTTTATGCCTTTGCTAACAATGGGCATTATAATAGTAAAAAGACTCCACTTTTTTCTACTTTAATAAGCAAAAAAAGAGAAAAGACACTTTTCTCTTTACATAGAGTTGGGAGTCCCAGATAGAGGCTCCCATTTAGCTAATGCCACATATCAGAATATAAGGAGTGCTGAACTGTAGCCCCACAGCTGCAGGCCCGGGTGGGAGACCAGGTGTCATGGTGTGTCTTGTACAACCTGATCCAGACCCGTAGGCCCTGACTCTGCAGCCTTGGCAGTGAGGGTCAGGCTGAGGCACTTGTGGTTCTCTGACATGGGTGACATGTCAGACGCTGGGTGACATCTAGGTGGCAAGAGTCCTTCATAGTCATTTGAACAAATCCTTCATCTACTTTGGTCCTATTTACTGCACTTGGCCCAGTGAAAACCTAGAAGCTTGCATATTCTAGAAACTTTGGGTGGGAGGGAGAAGTCGTGGGTATTTCTTAGAATTCCTGCAAGGTCATCATGGGCAAGAAGAAGCAGATGTGTCCCATGTGGCCCCAGAGGCAGACCTAGGACCTGTGAATGGCAGCATGGGAAGGCAGGTTTAGTTCAACACAGGGCCTTCCAGGGACTGGTGAGGTTTGGCAGTGCAGCCTCCTTGCCCAATCCCACAGAACAGCTCAGGCAGAGAAGACATGGCCCCAGCAGCATGGAAGGTCCCTTCCCTTGAGCATATTTGGTGACTCTGTGGAGAGAAGGCATCTGAGATCAGGATGGATCTGCCCTTTGGATTTACTTCTGATGGGGCAGGGTCGTCTCAGTCACTTCACTGGTAATGAGCTGAGGCAGGAGGGCGGATTGAGGTGGTGTGTGTGTCAGGCCTGCCTCAGTGTGACATCCAAGCATTTCATGACCAAGCTCCAACTGCAGCCTGTCTCCGCCATGTTCGGCTCAGATTCTACCTTGAGCCTTAATGAACAAAGCAAAGTTCTCTAAATATGCCATTATCCTCCTAGTGCCTGAATGCTTTTATCCTCCCTTCTTTGCTAGGCCAACTTTACTTGCTTCAAAATTCAGCTTTAGGCATTCCCTACTCCAGGAAGCCCTCTCTTGCCCCTCCTTCCTATTCACACTGTTCTACTACAGCATCTTATACAAGACCTTGGGTCCCAGTCTCATCTGAAAAATTAGAGCCCCAATTGTCTCTACTTCAGAATTTCTGGCAGCATTGAATAAAAGATGCATTTCCCACCAGTGCTCCATAAACATTTGCTACTATTTTTATCATAGCCCAGTCATGGCATTTGTAACAAAGCACTGTCCTTGTGGTCTTAGGGGTCCTGCTCTGTGGGGGCAGGAACGAGGTGTAATTCTTCACTGTACACCCCGAGGCTAGCACAGGGCCTGGCACACAGTATGTTTGCTGAATGAATGAATGCATGAATGAATGCATAGATGGAGCAGGCCTTCTCCACCATAACACAGTTAAAGGATGTCAGAAGGAGCTGCCACCCAAATACTTCTATTGCTTGAAATTCCATCCTAGGAGGAGGAGGAGGAGGAGCTAAGTTTCATGGAGGCTCTGCTATGAGTAAGCACTGCCAAGCACTTAGCTATGTCCTAATTAATCCTATGAGGTTGGTATTGCTGAAGGGTCCAAAATGTGGGCACCTCAGCCCAGGCAGATAGAGCAGCTCTCTTCATTGTCTCCAACTACTCTCACCTTGTTCTCAGGCCACCATCTTGCTGATGACAAAGAGCCAGGGGAAGCATAAACTTGCTAATTAAAAGGAACAGAGCACAATCTGATTAAAACAAAACAAAAACAAAAGTAAAAACAATAGCAGCTCTTGATTCTGAGAACGCGCTCTGGCTTGCATTACTCCCCTGCGTGGAGGTGGCCGTGGTGCAGCCCAAGGCGGAAGCGGCTCCCTGACAGGCATCCCCTCTGTACTTGTCACCAGCTGCTCCTCCACCTTCACAAGGAACTGTTGGTTCAACATATCCTTGGAACAGAAGATCTTATTGCAGAAGTGACTTCCAATGACGCTGCAAGATTTCATCCCTGGACTAATAAATACTATCAATCTATGTGTGGTGCCAAACAATTTTCTAATCACTGCAGAGATTGCAGCCTGTCCGAGCACGCACTGGTCTTTAGTGTTTCCTCATGGCTTCCACCGGCAGAAGCATGGTTACCTGAGGTGATGATCTTGGCTGTGACAGAGTGTCGTAAAATGGTATAAACCGACAGAAGCTCAAGAACAGTGCATCAAACTTGGCTTTGAATTGGTAGAACTGAGTCTAGAGGAGTTGCTTGAGGAGGAAGATGACGTTCCAGAATCTACAGGGGTAAAGTGACTTGTACGAGCCTCAAATGCTGATGTCTAGTCCAATGTGGTGATGAAGAATGACAGGAATCAAGGCCTTCTTACGGCCCGTGGGCTGGAGCAAGCCATACCCTTGGGTCAGCTGAGACGGGTCACTTAGAGCAGCAGCTAGGACTGAGTCCCTCTCAGGTCAAGGGGTGGGGCTTCTAACACAGCAGCCACTGGGGCTGATAGTACTGCGGGGCCCAAGTGAGACCTGGACATTCAAGCAAATGGTAGTACTACCAAAGGAGGAGATTTGGAGAACTTTGAAAGACTATTTTCAAAGTTCAAAGAAGTGAAAGACAAGGCTGTGACACTTACTCATGAGCAAAGAAAGCTGTGTGTTGGAAAGGTGGCCGAAGCATCTTGTGTGGGGATTGGGGGAGACAGATGAAATTGAAGGCTTCATCTGATGAAGAAAATGAAATTATTCCTATTGGGGTCTGACTAACCAGAATGCTAACCCCCTTTACCTGGGTTAAGGGGATACTTCCCTACTCAACCTAGTTATATTTTTCTGAAATTATCATCATCATGTTGACCATCTGACTTGTTTAAAGGATTTCCTTAATTTTAGATTTTAGTAGGGATGTAAGGAAACTTCTCTGTCAGTATATTATAAAAGAGTGAGGAGTATAATGATAAAAAGGAGTGACAGTTTTTCAGATACACTTTTTTTGTTCTAGGAATGGGGGTAGAATGATACCCCTAGGCCATTCCCAGGTGACCTTTTAAATAGCATTTCCTGCATTCCAACTTGGTTATTGCGGATCTGGAGCTCATGCCACCTTGCGGATGTTCTGGATTTTCTGGTCGCAGTGTTGCTTTACTGCTTTCAAGGAGCCTGCTGCTCTACCTATATGCTTTTGGTGGGAAGAATGGAGGCAGCTGCAGATTTGATTTGCACTATAGTGTAGGTGGGGGCCAAAGTCAGTGGCCCCCAGTTTAGTCTCGAAAAAAATTTCTTCTAGGCTCTTCATATAAGGTATAGTGTCTGAGCTCATGCTAAAAAGTATTGAAAAATCAGTGTGAATTTTTTTGACTCTGGTAGGGATAGAAACCTCTCTCTGGAATTGTGGTGTGTGGAGGAGGAGGGGGACTTTAATAATTCTTTTTTTTTTTTAAAGGATATTTTTTTTTTTTTTTTTTTATATTTTATTTTTTTTTTTTTTTTTCCCCCCCCTTGCTGCTTGTGCTCGCTGGGTCAGCTAACCACACCGTGCGGGCGGGCTTGCCTTCACCAGGAGGCCCCAGGAACCGAACCCAGGGCCTCCCATATGGTAAACGGGAGCCCTACTGATTGAGCCACAGCCGCTTCCCTTTAATAATTCTTATATGGGCCACAGAAATAGTATGTGATCATATACCAAGATTTTTGCAGCCTTATCATGAAGAAATTCTTCTCTCTGAGTTCACCCCTGCTGCTTGAGATGCCTGAGCTGTGTTGTCCCACAGTATACCCTCACAACAAACTGTTCTCTCTTTCCCCTTGAAAACCAAACAGATCGCTGCCAAAGAAGTGACACTAAGGAGTGGGTGAGGCAATGCTGGCCACTGAATTCCCCAGCATCTTGGGGTTGATTGCTCCTCTCTGACCTCCCAGGGCTGCAGCCCCCAGGCAACACCCTTTGTTCTTTGTCCTTTGACAGGGCAAGGTCATGCGTGGGGGGTCAACCTCAGGGGAAATGATCACCAAAGAGAAAGTTTCCAAAGGAAGAGCGGAAAGTATAGCAAATAAAAATCCTTATTTCTGTTTTTCATGTTGACACATTTTTAAAAAAAACAAATCAATTATATTGATACATATTAATAAAGCACACAATTCATCCAATTTGCATACAATCATTAGTATTTGGTATAATCACACAGTTGTGCATTCATCACTTCAATCATTATTAGAGCATTTTCATTATTTCAATAATTATAATAATAAACAAAAACCAGACAAAGAAACAAGAAAATTCTTCACCTCTCAATCTCGCTATGCTTCCCCTCCTGTACATAGCTGCAATTTCTGGCTATTCTTGCACAATTATTTACTTATTTGTTAAGCAGTTTTATTGAGATATATTCACATACCATACAATCTATCCAAAGTGTATAATCAATGGCTTTTAGTATAATCACAATGTTGTGCATTCATCACCATAAAAAAATTTTATTTTTTTTTATTTTATTTTTTTATTTTTATTTTTTTTAAGATTTTATTTATTTATTCATTTATCCCCCCCCTGCTGCTCGTGCTCGCTAGGTCAGCCAACCACGCCGTGCGGGCAGGCCTGCCCCCACCAGGAGGCCCGGGAACCGAACCCGGGGCCCCCCACATGGTAAACGGGAGCCCCACTGATCGAGCCACAGCCGCTTCCCACATAAAAAAATTTTAGAACAATGTCATTACTCCAAAAAGAAAAACTTCACACTCCTTAGCAGTCCTTCCCCAGCTCTAAATAATCATTAATCTAATTTCATTTTTATAAATTGATTTATGTTTACATTTTATATAAATGGAATTATACAATATGTGGTACTTTAAAAAAAGGATTTATTTTATTTATTTACTTCTACCCACCCCCCCCTCGTTATTTTGCACTCACTGTCTGTTCTCTGTGTGTTCTTCTGTGTCTGCTTGTCTTCTCTTTAGGTGGCACCAGGAACCAATCCTGGGACCTTCCAGAGTGGAGAGAGGCTGCTCAATCTCTTGCACCAACTCAGCTCCCTGGTCTGTTGTGTCTTATTGTCTCTCCTCAGTGTCTCTTTTTGTTGCATCATCTTGCTGCGCCAGCTCTCTGTGAGGGCCAGCACTCCTGCGTGGGCCAGCTTGCCTTTCACCAGAAGGCCCCAGGAATCAAACCCTGGACCTCCCATATGGTAGGTGGGAGCCCAATTGCTTGAGCCACAGCTGCTTCCCAATATGTAGTACTTTGTGTCTGGCTTCTTTTACTTAGCATAATGGTTTTTTTGTGTCTGATATTAACATCTTGTAGTATTAACATACATTTGTTCAGTTTCAAAGAAAAGTCTTACATATGCAATTTTACCCATATTCATATTCCACATGTGGTTTTATTATGCTATACAGTTCCATGTTACAGTTTTCAACTTTCCTTTTCGTAATATACATGACCTTAGATTTTCCCTTTAAACCACTTTCATATCCACGTAATAGTCCTGCTAGTTACAAACATTAAGTTGGGCTCTCATCTTTTCTATTCATTTCCAAAGATTAACACATCCTTTTTCACCAATTCTGCACAAGTTAGCCCTCAGCTTTCCATTTTTTAACCTCATTCTATTTTCTGGTGACCCATATTGAAGTTATTAACTCCATGAGATGACACAATATATTTAGTTCAGCATAATAATATAGTATTTGTTCTTTTGTGTCTAGCTTGCTTCACTCAACATAATGTCCTCCAGGTTCATCCATGTGGTCATATGCTTCCAGACTTCATTTCCTCTTAGAGCTGCATAATATTCCATTCTGTCAATACACCAAATTTTAAAAAATACATTCATTGGTTGACGGACACCTTTTTCCAACTTTTGGCAGTCATTGACACTTTTTAAATGCTTTATGGTTAATGCCCTGGCACTGGAGCAATGTGGAAGATGCCAGAAGACAGGGTAAGAACTGGTTCTGGGCTCATGTAGATACAAACCCCTTTGCCAGTGTGGAAGAAACTTAGGTTAGGTCATAAGCATAGAAACATTTCATACCCCCTGTAGTAGTTTGGCATTATTTATGAATTCCAAAAATAGATATTGGATTATGTTTGTAAACTGGTCTATTCCTCTGGGCATATTAGATTGTATTGGATTCAGGGGTTTCACTTTTACTTGATTAAATAATGATTAAGGCTTTGATTTGGGTGAGGACCTTGAGCCGTTAGTTGGGTAAATCAAAGTTGTGACTGAATTTATATTTCTCAGTTGGTAAAAGAGATTGTTCAAGTTGGAACAAACTAACTGCTATTATAACAAACAAACAAACAACAAACAAACACATCCAGATCTCACTCAACGTCATGGTCCAATATGGCTGGCAGCTATTCAAGGACCTAGGCTGGTAGAAATTTTAACACCTTTAACCCAAACCTCTCAAATTTACCCAGGGTGTCATCATCCAATTGGCAGATGAGGAAGAGAGAGTGGAAGAGAGTATGTGGAGGCGTTAATGGGTCAGGCTTGGAAGTGACATGTCACTTCCATCCACATTCCATTGGCAGAGAAATAGTGTTTAGCTGTGTGCCCAGGAAGAAGAGGAGAACTGTGGATATCGGTGAGCACTGGCTACCTCTGCCACATGACTGAGGTCATTTGGGTACTAAACTGCTTAGCACAGTGCCTGGCATATGTATCCTCCTTCCTTCTAGAAGCACCCATGTGGGAAAGGAGAAGAGGGGAAAGAGAAGACCTCTACTTTCCTGCATTGGCACAGTGACCAAGCTGCTTCTAAATGTGTTGTTCTATGGACTTAACAGGAATACTTGTGAGATGTTGTTTCCTTTTTTTGTTCACAGTATGGTTATAGGAGGAGTCTGGAACTGCAAGTCCTGGCTCATCAGTGACTTGCACATTTAGTGGGGATGTGTTCTCCCAGCATCTAATCAAGCCTTTAATTGCTTACTTAAAGCTCCTGGGAATCTCAAGGAGCTAAATAAGTTTTCAGTCAGTGCTGAAGAACTCCCAAGAGATAACACTAATTTGCTTCTTTGTAAACTTTTCCTAACTCTTTGCCTCAGCTCCTTAGGGTGTGATTAGTTGCCAAAGGCTGTCACCTTGCCATAAAGCCTGGATACAGGCCACAGAGAGCTAGGACTGACTGATTATTGAACTCAGAGAACAGAGAATTAATTGGCCCATTTTCTCCCCTGGATGATAATTGTAGCAGCAGAGAACTTTTTCTATTAAATTCGATGGGGTCAACATTCAAATTGTGGAAGGATGGTGGAAACAGCTGAATCCATGGATTCAATCAATAAGTATTTTTTAAAACATCTCTGGTATTATATTAGGACTATTGTTTTGCAAATAGCTTTTTTTCACTTATATTATGAAGCTCTTCCAATGTCAGTATATGTAGATCCACCCAGTTCTTTTAACTGTTTCACATTATTTCATTGTATACATGTTCCATAATGTGGGTGTGTATTTGTGATATCGGAATCGAGCTATTATACTCTTCGTTTCATCATTGATGCATGTAAGGCCCCATCTTGCTTGTTTGTTTATTTCTTTATCTTCATTCTTTACTCCCATTCCTTCTAAATAGTCAATGGTTCAATTGTGTTTATATGGGAATTTTTTTTTGTACATTACTGACGGTGTTTTATATTATAAGCAATGCTACGTGTCTATCCTTGTTTGTGTCTTTCTTTGCCCATTTGCAATATTCCTTTAGATGAGGTAGCAGAATAGAATTGCTGGGTCATCAGGATGCACATATTACATTTTAAAGGAGGAGTTAAACCAACTGCAAAACAGCTAAACCAACTCAGTTCGTTAAGTTAAGCTAGGCCATGGTAATGAATGGCCTAGAAAACTTCAAGGGCTTAACCAATGGATGTGTATTTCTTGCTCAAATAATAGACCTGGCCAGTGCCACGTTGGTGGGTGGTTCTTCTCTAGGCCGTCATTTAAGCCTCACCATTATCTGCATCCAGGCAGTGAAAGACGAAAGAGCAAGGAGGTATGTGCTGGGAGGTTTCTGCTGGTCAGGTCTGAAAGTGGCCTGCACCACCTTGCACCTACTATTGGAGAAAACTTATTTACATGAGCTCCTGACTACATTAGTGTGGGAAATATGCTTAAGAGGAGGGAAGAGCAGATTTTATCAGACAGTTTGTGGTCTCTACCACAGTTACTAACTACATGCACACAACCATAAATGAGTGTACCATTTTCCCACATGGTGTTAACAATGCATATTATCAATCTTCTATATTTTTGCCAGACCTCAGCTAGTTACGTTTCTTTCCATGATGGGGTAATAAAAAAGTAGGGGGGAGGTCGGGGGAGCACACATCCCTGCTTACCTGGGTTAGCTTTGTTTATGACTGTTTCCTGGTATCCTATCCTGTCTGCACTCCTTCCACTCTCAAAAATTCCTGCTTTGAATATTGTCACCTTACACAAACCTTCCATCCCTCATGAGCTTAGATGGTCCTGCCACTTTCAGGTTTGCTGCTGTTGACTAGTAACCACTATTTTGAGCAAGGGAGTACTAAGGGGGCATCATGGTGAATGCCCTGGATTCCTGACTCTCAATTTGTAGCAGCAATCTAATTTCCCTCTGATAATTAGAATAATCATCGTGACCAGTACAATCATCCACTTCTCTGCCTGTTAAGTGGCATAAGGAGCTTAAATGGCTGGGGGGAAGATTTCTTCCTGGGACATTAAGAACTCCAAACCCATAGAACCCAAAACAAAATTCCCATAGGTAGCTTTTTTTCGTGCAATAGTGAAAAGGGCTACTCCTACCTCACCTCTTGGTTCCTGGACCCAGGCATTCTGGATATAGGGGAGATAGCACCACACACTGGCCTCTGGCTTAAGCATATGCTGCATTCTGTGTGACAGTATCCCAAACTTGCAGGTTTTTAAATTTTTTCTCCCATTAAACTCCATAACTGAGCCTTTAATAGCCTTCCCTCATTCTATCAGTTTGGCTGCTTTTGGGCGATGGGGCACATGGTAAGACCAGTGAATTCTGTGGCCATGAGAACTGAGTCCATTACTGTTCTACCTTTTCAGTAATCTGAGTTCTGTGGTCAGAACGATCTTATGCGGGATAGTTTGATGGGAGAAAGGGCTTTTGGTATGTCCACAAATAGTGATGCCCGTAGAAGCTTTGCCAATAGGGAAGTAAAATTCATACCTGAAGCAGGTATTAGGTTGAACAATGAAATTGCCATTTTGCAGGTGAAAAACTGTGGTCACTTGAGTGATGTAGCTCAGGAAAAAAACTGTTCTCAATCTGCATTCTTTTGGGTGTGAACCTATTGTAAATGGGACCTCTTGAAGATGTTACTTTTAGTTAAGGTACGGCCGAACTAATGAGGGTGGGTGTTAGCCTGGATTACTGGAGGCCTTATAAGGAGAACCAACAAGTCACAGAAGCCAGGAAGGAGAGGACATTGCCATGTGACAGGAGGCAGAGACAAGCCAAGGAACCCCAAGAATTGCTGGCAACCAGCACCACAACACTAATCTTCAGGGGAGAAAGTAAACCTTGACAATATCTTGATTTTGGACTTCTTCTAGCCTCAAAACCATGAGCCAATAAGTTCCTATTGTTTAAGCCAACCCCTTGTGTGGTATTTGTAATAGGAGCTCTGCAAACTAAGATAGTAACCTACACAAAATAGACCAAACAGATGAAACACCCAAAGTTCTCACCTTGGGAAAGATTTTTCTCCACTATGGTCTTTCAAAGCCACCCAAGTGGGCTACAGTGTGGTGGCCATCCACTTCTAGCTAGAGCTAGAATTCTGTGCAGACCCATCTGTAAACCAGGATTGTATTAAATACTCAAAAATCACTGTCATAGAGAACTCCCCATGAAACCGCAGGTGTGGATTGACAGGGATATCATAAAGCAATAGGAGCCTACGCCAGGGGGCCTGAGAAATCTGCTCATGTTGTTTATTTGTGCCTTCTGGAACTGTTAGGGCTCAGTTTTCTGCATATGTCATATTTTATGATTTGATGTATCAGTGGTATGCAGTAATCGGCTCATACTGGCTCATGAGAGCTGACTGTTAAATTTTCAGGAATGTTGCAAGCCAGTTGTTAAATACAGCCATTATTAAAAATTATATAGGGGGGCAGATGTGGCTCAAATGGTTGGGAATCCATCTGCCATATGAAGGGACCTGGGTACGATTCCCGGGACTTCCCGGTAAAAAAAAAAAAAAAAAAAAAAAAAGAAGGCACGCATGCCACCAGGCCCCCGTGCGTGGGTGAGCCACTAGGCTTTGTACGCAGGTGTGCCGCCAGGCCCTGTGAGCGGGTGTGCCAGGCCCCACTGAGCCACGCAGCAAGATGATGACGTAACAGGAGAGAGACACAGGAGAAAGCCAAGACGAGACACGCTAAAAAAACCCAGGAACCGAGGTGGCGCAGGTAGCAGAACGCCTCTCTCCCACATCAGAGGTCCCCAGGATCAAATCCTGGTGAAGACAGGAGGAGAAGGATGAGAAGAGAGAGCAGGAAACGGACACAGAGAATTGCCCAGCGAATGGACACAAAACAGCAAATGGGGGTGGGGGGTGGTGGTTAAAATGGATAAAAGTAAGTAAAATAAATAAATCTTTAAAAAATTATATAAATTTATAATTAAATAAATTATACTAAAAAAGTTAATAAATACTCAAAACTCATCACTTCCTAAGTATTATATCCTAGTTTGCTATTGTCAACGCTCTTATTTACAACTACTGAATCTGTACTGTGTAATACTCTGCAGTGGGGTGTGGTAAGCAGAATGATGGTCCCTCTCAAGATGTCCATGTCCTAATCTCGGGAACCTGCAAATATGTTAAATTACGTGGCAAATGGGGAATTAAGGTAGCAGATGGACTTAAAGTTGCTAATCAGCAGACCTTAAAATAGAGATATTATCCTGGATAATCTGGGTGGGTCCAATGTAATCATAAGGGTCCTTGAAAGTGGAAAAAGGAAGCAGAAGAAAAGGTCAGAGTGATGAGATGTGAGAAGAACTCAACCTGCTCTGTTGCTGACTTTGAAGGTGGAGGAAGAAGGCCATGAGTCAAAGAATGTGGGAAGCCTCTAGAAGCTTGAAAGGGCAAGGACAAGAATTTCCCCCTAGAATCTAGAACGGAACACAGCTCTGCTGCCACAATTGGTTTTAGCCCAGAGAGATCTGTGTCAGATGTCTGACCTACAGAAATGTCAGATAACACATTTGCATTGTTGTGGTAATTTGTTAAGCACCATTAGAAAACGTAGACAGAGTGCTACTATGCATTTCCTTCTTTTTTCAAAAAAAGATTTATTTATTTTTTTATTTCCTCCCCACCACCCCATTGTTTTTGGGCTCGCTGTCTGCTCACTGTGTGTTCTTCTGTGTCTGCTTGCCTTCTCTTTAGGCAGCAGCAGGAACCAATCCTGGGACCGAGGCCCTCAATCTCTCGCGCCACCTCAGCTCCCTGGTCTGCTGTGTCTCTCTCTCTCTTTTTTTTAAAGATTTATTTTATTTATTTATTTATCCCCCCACCCCTTGCTGCTTGTGCTCACTGTGTCCATTTGCTGTGTGTTCTTCTGTGTCTGCTTGTCTCCCTTTTGCTGAGTCATCTCGCTGTACCAGCTCACCGTGCCTGTGGGCTGTCAGCTCACCACTAGGAGGCCCCGGGAATCGAACCCGGGGGCCTCCCATATGGTAAACGGGAGCCCAACCACTTGAGCCACATCTGCTTCCCTGCTGTGTCTCTTATTGTGTCTCCTCTGTGTCTCCTCTTGTTGCGTCATCTTGCTGTGCCAGCTCTCCATGTGGGCCAGCACTCTGCGCGGGCCAGCTCGACACGCGGGCCAACCTGCCCTTCACCAGTAGGCCCCAGGAATTGAACCCTGGACCTTCTATATGGTAGATGGGGGCCCAATCGCTTGAGCCACATCTGTCTCCCCTGTGCATTTCTTTCCGAACCCATGTTTAGTGATGTCATGTTGGTTTCTTGAAATCAGCCACCATGAGTGTATTTACACCACAGAAATCTGCAAATGCTACAGACCTGGGCTTGATTTATTGTTCTGTTGATTATTTCGACTTAAGAAAGTGATGGAGAAAATTTAACAATTCAGAATAAACTTAAAAATGTGTCACACCTATAGCAGTCACATTATGAATAGCGTAAAATGGAGGAAATATTCTTGCAGAATTCAAAAACTGTTACCTGATCGAGCATAGAAGTTGCTCATATCATTGTTGAACAAGGGAAGTTCTGACATCTTTATTGTTTCACTTTTGTCTTACTCATTAACATAAATGAAAATATCAACCAACAGCTTTCATGTAGGCAGATTCTTACCATTCACAAAATGTTTTTGCATCCTATTTTATCTCATTTGATCCTCTCTATAATCCTGGGAGGTGATAGGAAAAATATAAAATTCTCATTTTAAAATGAGGAAACAGGGTAAAGCATAATAAAGACAACTTCAGCATTTGTCTTTGGTGTCATTCCTTTATTAGAATAAATATGCCTGACAGAGGTTATAGGACTGTACGTTAGGAAACACATTGTGTTTGGGGGTCAGATGTCTCTGCACAAACATTTAATCCACTCAGGCACTCAAAGGGAATCTCTCTTTGCCCAAAGTCAAACTACTAGTAATTGGTAGGATTGCTCAACAAAACTAGGTCTTTAGACTCCAAATCCAAGAGTCTCTGTGCTATATTACCCTGTTTCTTTGTGTGATAAGATTTAAGGGATGGTGATGAGCTTATTTCCAGCAAGCCCTTTGGAAGCTGGCACAGAGGAGGCTGCAGCAATCCTGTTGTGTTTCTCGTCAGGATCCTTTCTATCTCTGCCCAACAAATTCTTGATCCACAGTCTTTTCATGGCACTCTTCACCTCCGTGTTTCTCAGTGTGTAGATCAGAGGGTTCAACATGGGCGTGATGATGGTGTAAAACACAGCCACCATCTTGTCCTCGGTAAAAGTGGTGGAAGGTCTTAGGTAGATGAAGATGCAGGGGACAAAAAACAAGATGACCACAGTGATGTGGGAAGCACACGTGGACAGGGCCTTGCGCCTCCCCTCTGATGAGCGGGTCTTGAAGGAAAGCAAGATGACAGTGTAAGAGCCCACCAAGATGACAAAGCAGCTCAGAGAAATCATGCCGCTGTTGGCCACCACGATGAGCCCCACCACATACGTGTCTGCGCAGGCCAGCTTCAGTAGAGGGTGGACATCGCAGAAGTAGTGGTCAATCAGGTTGGGGCCACAGAAAGGCAGTTGTACAGTGAGGATGGTTTGGATAAAGGAGTGCACAAATCCTCCCAACCAGCAGGTCACCACCAGTGTGGCACAGACCTCCCAGTCCATGATGGTTGTGTAGCGCAGAGGCTTACAGATAGCCACGTACCTGTCATAGGCCATCACTGTGAGGATAAAGATCTCTGTGCAGCCAAATAAATGGACGCAAAAGAGCTGGACCATACAACACACAAAAGAGATGCTTTTCACCTTGACTTGGAAGTCAATAATCAGCTTGGGGGCTGTAACAGAGGAATAGCAGATGTCGACAAAGGACAAGAAGCTAAGGAAGAAGTACATTGGAGAACTGAGATCTGGGCTCCTTTGGATAGTCATTATTATGAGAAAATTTCCAGTCATGAGGATCATATAAAAGAGTAAGAACAAAAAGAAACATAGTTGTTGTACTTCCTCATTTTGGGTAAGACCTGTGAGGATAAATTCTGTAACATTATTTTCCATGGAATCTAGGCAGTTTACAAGAGAGAAACACAGTGTGACTTTACCTGTAGGGGAAAAAATATAAAGGACAGTTAGATTCAGGTACCTGCTACCTTAACATTCTTTTTTCTTAGCAAATATTCACAAAATTTCTCACTAAGGGTATTGGTTTGGGGAAGGTCTGTTTCTTAAAACTACCACCCCTCCTCCCAGTAAAAACAGAGAGAGAGAGAGAGGGAAAAGAAATGTTAAAGTTTGACAGGCTTTAAATGGATTTGGAGATGCTTTCTGGGCTCCCCACTTAAGCATCAGTTACCTGAATCACTGTTTCTCAAGAATTTAAATTAAATTCCTGTTTTAAATAAAGGCTGCAGGTGATAACCACCACTCTCTTTTGCCCAGGGTGCTTTTCATCTATTTTCCAGTTGATGTATGGAATCTAAGTAAACATACATACACATTTATGATTAGAAGCTAAGTCTTAAAATGTACAACTTTGAGACAGACCTGAAATGTAATAGCCTCCACTGTGATTCTTTGGCCTCCTAAATGATGGACAGTGATTGACCTTTGTGATATTTAAAAATTATCCCAGGATTTCACTCTTTGCCATTCCTTATATGCTTAAAATTTGGAAAAACACATAAAAGCTTCACAAACCTGAATTACCACTTGTGAGATGTTCAAGACTTCAGATCCTAGTTGACATTGGTTGTGAGAGGATGTGGGGAGAAACCAACTCTGGACTGTTTCAGATCTGCTCCTGACAATGACTGACTGTACTCTCTGGGGCAAGTTATTTAACTTCACAGGTACTTGACCATTGGATTGGTCTCTACATGGACACCAATGTCTCTTCCAGCTTTCCCGTTGTATATCATGACATTTGGCATAGTCTTTTCAATACAATGAGACACCATTATTGAATGTGGTTTACTTGTTTCATTATCTTTCTATTCCTCTGAGTTAAAAGCTGTGTGAAGGTGGGTACAATGGCCTTTGTATTGCCCTAGTACAAATATTGACATCCACTTAGTTTGGCAATTTTTTTTTTTCAGGGAGAGCATGAACGCAGTCCCCCCCCACCACAAATTATGAAGTCGAGGTTTCCACATTTGGGGAAATCGCAGGGGCCAGCATATCTGGAGTGCAATGGATAAGCCTTGCCCTGGGAAAACCACCTTTGTGATCATGGTTATCTCCCCTTTGGCAATTATTTAAGCTCTCTGAGCTTCAATTTCTTCATCCTTCAAATGGAACTGATACTGACTACCTCAGAGAATTATTTTAAATGTGAAATCTAGCCCAAGCATATGGTAAACACTTGGTGAATTATGTCTTTCCATTTTCTGAATAGATTGTCAGTACTTAACCTAAACACATTTTATTATGAACAATTTAAAACATATACAAAATGGATAAAATAGTATTATGAATTCTTACATATTGATTACTCAGATTCAAAATTATCAATAGTTTGTGACACTTGCGTTATCTACCCCTCTTTTAATTTTTTTTTTTTTGTTAAAATATTTTAATGCAAATCCCAGTCATCTTGCCATTTCACTCTCTACCTGCTTCACTCTCTAAAAATAAGGATTTTTCTTATGTAAATACAAATCCGTGATCACAGCTAACAAAATTACCAGTAATTTCTTGGTATCAACCAATTCCTGGCCCACTGGACTCTCATTATAGTCAAGGACCTACTAGGGAGGCAGCTGTGGCTCAATCAGTGGGGCTCCCGTTTACCATGTGGGAGGCCCCGGGTTCGGTTCCCGGGGCCTCCTGGTGAGGGCAGGCCCGCCCGCACGGCGTGGTTGGCTGACCCAGTGAGCACAAGCAGCAAGGGGGGGATAAATGAATAAATAAATAAAATCTTAAAAAAAAAAAAAAAAAAAGGACCTACTAGGTCTGCTCTGTCCAACATGGTAGATCAATGAGGCCACCGTGCACTTGAAATGTGGCCAGGGTTTCTGAGCAACCGGATTTTAAATTTTATTTAATTTTAAATTTAAGTTAAAAAACTAAAGCAATGACTTGCTCGCAAAAAGTCTGCCACCAGAACACAGGTGTCATGAAAACCATCTCAGAAAGAAAAAGACTCAACATTGTTGTCATCGGACATGTAGATTTGGGCAAGTCCACCACTACTGGCCACCTGACCTACAAATGTGGTGCAGTTGACAAAAGAATATTGAAAAATTTGAGAAGGAGGCTGCTGAGAGAGGAAATGGGTCCTTCAAGTGTGCCTGGGTCTTGGATAAACTGAAAGCTAAATGTGAGCGTGGTATCACCACTGATATCTCCCTGTGGAAATTTGAGACCAGCAAGGATTATGTGACCATCACTGATGCCCCCAGGACACAGAGACTTATTAAAAACGTGATCACAGGCACATCCCAGGCTGGCTGTGCTGGCCTGGCTGTGGCTGCTGGTGTTGGTGAGTTTGAAGCTGGCATCTCCAGGAATGGGCAGACTGGTGAGCTTGCCCTTCTGGCTTACACCCTTGATGTGAAGCAACTAATTGTTGGAGTTAACAAAATGGGTTCCACTGAGCCACCCCACAGTCAGAAGAGATAAGAGGAAATTGTTAAGGAAGTCAGCACCTACATTAAGAAAGTAGGGGAGCGGATGTGGCTCAAGCAGTTGAGCACCGGCTTCCCACATGGGAGGTCCCGGGTTTGGTTCCCCGGTGCCTCCATAAAACAAAAAACAAACAAGAAAAACAAATGAGAAAACCAACTCAGGGGATCTGATGTGGCTCAGTGGTTGTGTGCTGGCTTCCCACATACGAGGTCTGGGGTTTGTGATATGAGACAGTTGCCGTGGGTGGCATCAAGGCAGTGGGCAAGAAGGACGCTGGAGCTGGCCAGAAAGCTCAGAAGGCTAAATGAATATTATCCATGACACCTGCCAGCCCAGTCTTAATCCATGGTGGAAGAACAGTCCCAGAACTGTTTGTCTCAGTTGGCCATTTAAGTTTAATAGTAAAAGATGGGTAAATGATAACAATGCATCGTGAAACCTTCAGAAGGAAAGGAATGTTTTGTGGATCATTTGTTTTTGTGTGGCACTTTTAAGTTATTATTATTATTATTTTTTTGAGGTAGCGGGGCCGGGAATTGAACCTGGGACCTTGTATGTGGCTGGTGCTCAACCACTGAGCTACACCGGCTCCCCCAAGTTATTAGTTTTTAAAATCAGTACTTTTTAAATGGAAACAACTTGACCAAAAATCTGTCACAGAATTTTGAGACCCATTAAAACAAAGTTCAGTGAGAAAAAAAACCAAAAGCAATGAAAAAATATTTTGAAATAAATATTTTGATAATTGGTTTAAATAAAATATTAATTATTAAATCAATTTTACCTCTTCTTTTACTTTTTATGTGACTACTAACATTTAAACTGAAAATGTGGCATGTATTATATTTCTTTTACAAGGCACTGTACTAAGTACTAGGCCCTGGTCTAGGTGCTTGACTGTACTACCTATTTAATTCTTGAAACTCTACGAAGTACATAGAATTCATCCCAGTATTCACATAAGGAAAGAAAACCTGGAAAGATAAATTAACTTTATCCACAGTCGCATGGCTGGTCATTGGTGGAACATAGATTCAACCTTAATATATTATTAATATATCTTAGCCTGTGCTATGTTTTAGCATACATATGTACAATTTCCTTTAGTTAAAAAAATTTTTTTATAATAGTTTTGAGAACATCTTTATTGTTTCAGGGCCTCTGGGATAGGAATTGTTACTTTAACCAAAATAAAATTTAATTAACAAAGACAGAAACCAATAGTCCGTGATAAGTTTAGCGGCATCCTGAGTACAGAAGGAGTTACCTGTGGTCTTGGAAGACTCATTGGCCTCATATCCAAGCAGTAGTTTCTGCTATAGGATGGGCACAGTCTAAGAACATGTTTCAGATTGGAGAAGCATATTTAAACTCTGCCATCTTTCCTGCCAGAGCCTGGGACTCAAGAGGATCCTTCATCCCACCCTCCCTTCCCCGACACTCTACTTGCCATGTGGTGCTTGGACTGGGCATGGATTATTTCACATTTCTGAAGGCATTAGTGCATCTTAGCCTGTTGTTGAATAAGGAAGCAGGTAAACATCATGGATGAGGACTTGGGCTTCACTACAAGCTAATTTCCAGTGCCATGAACAAATGTTGAATCACTGGAGAACTTAATTTTCAACATACATTTCTGGAAAGAGGAAGCTTTCCAAAAGGCATTTACTAATCCCTGTAGGTACTCTCTGTTTATTCCTGTCACAGTACTTAAAACCATTATCTTTTGGACTACACGTGTGTCTTCACTAATAGACCTTGTGTTACTTCGATGCAGAGACCATTCCTGCTAGCATGGATCCCCAGCCCTTGACCCCAGGCCTGGCTCATAATACTAGGTGCTTAGTAAACTGTGTAGGAAGGAGAGGTGGAGAGAGAAGGAGAGGGCTAATACCAGGTGCTTAGTAAACTTGTAGGAGGGAGGGATGGAGAGGGATGGAGAGGGAAAGCGGGAGACTTTGGTTAATGAGTCTTTTTTAGATGGCCTGGTTTTAGCACTACCCATTGTCTAGCATGGCATACTGGTTAAGAGCATAAACACTGGTCAGATAGAGCTGGATTTTCAATCGCTGACCCCATCAATTACCAGTCGTGTGGCTTTAATCAAGTTATTTTACCCATCTAATCCTTGTACTCATCTATAAAATAGGGATGAATAATTCCTGCCTCATAGAATTGGTATAATTAAAATAGTGCATGTAAAGACATAGGACCAGTACCTGGTCTATAGGAAGTACTAAGGAAATGTTATTTTTATCTCATATATCATAAAGATGGGGAAAGAAGAACAAAGAAGAAAGATGATAAAAGTGACTTTAACCCCATATACACCTCAGCTCAGGCCTTGTGCCTGGTCTCAATTGTGAGTGGGGGAACATGGAAAAAAAAAAAAAAGTGACTTTACTTACCTGGTGAGTATGACATCTCTCCGTTATTTTCCTACTTTTAAGTCCTACAAATCCTCTGCTCAGCTATAACCCCTCCAAACTCTATTCTTATTCCAATGTTTTTAGGTTTTTGTAGGTCAGCGTCTACATGTTGCTTTATTTTTTTTCAAGATTTTATTTATTTATTCATTTATCCCCCCCTTGCTGCTTGTGCTCACTGGGTCAGCCAACCACGCCGTGCGGGCGGGCCTGCCCTCACCAGGAGGCCCCGGGAACCGAACCCGGGGCCTCCCATGTGGTAAACGGGAGCCCTACTGATTGAGCCACAGCCGCTTCCCATACATGCTGCTTTAAAAATAGTCTGTCCCCCACTTATTCCTAATTTAGAATTGCTGCCTGGTACCCAGAGAAAAGTTATCTGTATTGGAGCCTGAAGCAAAGCTGACTCTTACATTATTAAGTTCTTGGTAGGTGCTCAGTAAACAGCAAGGGCATAAAATACGATAGAAAAATGTGACTTTGGGGCCATTCTGAGGGGGAACTTACTCTTTCTTTCTCGCTGAGATCCAGAGTAATGTCTCAACTCAGTATAAACTCAGCCTATAGTCCTGGCCAAACGCTCTTTCAAATCCAAATTCTATGGTTTGGGAAGGAGAAAGAAAAGCCCTCTGACAGCAAGAGGATGTTGTATTCTCTCTCGCTGTCCTAAGTAATGAGCTCCCAAGAGCCTTCTAAGTTGATTCCCCTGTTGAAAGTTCTTGCCAAAAATGCAAGTAACTTTTCCCACTGCACTGGACAAGTGTGGTCCCACTTGGGAGAGGGCTATTCAGAATGGCTTCCCTGCTTTTTTTGGTCTCCGGAGGTGGATCGCCCTGGGTTTCTGTCTAATATCCATCCTTTAATCTAACAACAATGGATACCATTTATTAAGCACTTACCAGGTGTCCTGTACTATTATAAGCACTCTATGAGTATTCTGTGACTTGTTTTGTTTTTAGGACCTCAGTTGAGTTGAATCAGAATAATCATGTTTGCTGTTTGGAGACACACTATCATCATGACCTACTTTGTTTTTTAATTAATTAGTTAAATAAATAAATGCCTACCTGTAACCAATATATAATCCAAGGCTTAGCTATTATGCATAACTTACATTTACCAGTATGTGCCTTCCTTAGTCCATTCCATTGCTGCTTCTCCAATGTCAAAATATATGCTAAATTCGTATGTTTTATTGAATTTTAATATGCATTTTGCTGAGGTTGAACATTTTTTCATACCTTTTATGTTGCTGGGTATTTTTGTGTGTGAAGTTCCTTTTTTGGTCTGTTTTCAGGTGACATATCTTTTCTTATTGATTTGTAGGGATTTTAAAAAATATAACCTGGATTTTATATAATCTGGCTATAAGTCCCTTGTCATTGCTCTATCTCTGTATCAATCATCTCTATCTCTAGCTATCGCCTCTCCTTCTTTGTGATTTGCCTTTTACACTTTTAATGGTGTTTTTTTCCCATGCAGAGAAGTTCTTAATTTAATGTAATCTAATTTGTTGATCTTTTCCACTATGATAGTACTTTTTGTGTCCTCTTTACAAAATCTTTCTCTATCCCAAGTTCATAAATATATTCCCCTATGCTAATATCTAGAAGCTTTATTGTTTTACTTCTCACATTTATATCTAAGATCCACTGGAATTGATTTTGGGAATGCTGTGAGGAAGGAGCAAGATAGACTTTTTTCCCATATGGATATCCAATCGAACTAGCACAATTTGTTGAAAAGCCTGTCCTTTATCCGATGCTCTTATGTACATCTTTGCAATAAAGCAAATGTCCATATATGTATGTGTCTGTCTCTGGACTTTCTACTCAACATTACTGATCTATTTGTCTATCTTTGCACCAACATCTGTCTTAATTACTGTAACCTTTCATTAACTCTTGATAACCAGAAGTGTAAGTCCATTCACTTTGATCTTATTCAAAAGTGACTTAGCTATTTTTGTGGCCTTTTGTATTTTCATAAAAATTTTAGAATAAAGCTTGTAAATTTCCACAAAAATACTTTCTGGGATTGCAATAAATCTATTGATCAAGTTGGATATGCTTGGCATTGTATTAATCTTGCATCTTATATGTTTGAGTCTGTTTTTTTTATCTTAAAAAAAAAAATTTTTTTTTTTTTTTTGAGGTACCAGGGCTGGGGATTGAAACTGGGATCTTGTGTGTGGGAAGCTGATGCTCAACCACTGAGCCACATTGGCTCCCCTGAGTTGGTTTTTCATTTGTTTGCTTGTTGTTTGCTTTTTGCTTGTAGGAGGCACCGGGGATTGAACCCAGGACCTCCCGTGTGGGAAGCAGGCGCTCAACTGCTTGAGCCACATCTGCTTCCCAATTTTCACATAATTTTAAACTCACAGGACAGTTGGAAAAATAATACAAACACATACAGAGAACTCCAATATATCTCCCAACCAGCTACTCACATCCACCTTTTAACGTTTTGCCACATTTGCCATATTGTTGCCTCTATCTATCCAAGTATGCATCAATCCATCCATTCAGCAATCCATCCATCTGTCTATTTCTAAACATTTGAGTGTAATTTTCATATGCATCATGATTCTTGAACACTTCATATTTCCACCTTAACACATTTACCAAGTTCAAGAAATTTAACATTGCTATAAAGCTTAGAGTCTATATTCTGATTTTGTATGGCCCAGTAATGTCCTTTTGGGTCTTTTCTCCTCTGTTATTAGATCCAGTCCAAGATCATGGATGGCATTTAATTGTCATTGTCTATTTAGTTGTTATTTTTCAATTGTGGGAAAATACATACAACATAAACTTTCCCATCTCAATCACTCGCAAGCATGAGATTCATGGGAGCGATCACATTCACAGTGTTGTGCTACCCTCCCCACCATCCATTGCCCGAAACCTCCCATCACCCTAAACAATCCCTGCATCCATTACGCATTCACTCCCCGTTCTCTCTCCATTCCTCCCCTCATAACCTATACTCTACTTTCTGTCTCTATGAGTTCACATACTCTAATTCTTACAAGTGGACTCATATAATATCTGTCCCTCTGTGTCTGACTTATTTCACTCAACTGATGTCTTTAGGGTTTATGCATGTAGTGGTATGTATCAGAACCACATTCCTTTTTAAGGCTGAGTAATATTCCATTGTATGTATATACCACCTTTTGTATATCCTTTCTTTTTTTTTTCAGATTTTATTTATTTATTCATTTATCCCCCCCCTGCTGCTTGCGCTCGCTGGGTCAGCTAACCACGCCGCGCGGGCGGGCTTGCCTTCACCAGGAGGCCCTGGGAACCGAACCCGGGGCCTCCCATATGGTAAACGGGAGCCCCACTGATTGAGCCACAGCCGCCTCCCATGTATATCCTTTCATTTACCGATGGACGTCTGGGTTGCTTCCACCTTTGGCTATCGTGAATAATGCTGATATGAATATTGGTATACAAATATCTGTCAGAATCCCTGCTTTTGGTTCTTTTGGCTATATACCTAGAAATGGAATTGTCAGGTCATATGGTAATTCTATGTTTAACTTATTGAGGAACTGCCCAACTGTTTTTCATAGTGGCTGTACCATTTTACATTCCCACCAGCAGTGTATGAGGGTAGCTATTTCTCTGCATCCTCACCAGCAATTATTTTCTGCTTTTTTTTAAGTTAGAGAAATGGTAGGTTTACAGAAAAGTCAAGCAGAAAATAGAGTTCCTATACCCACGCTCGGAAACGCAGTTTTCCCTGTTATTAACACTGCATTAGTGTGGTACATTTGTTACAAATGATGAAAAATTATTATTGTTATTATACTATTTACTATAGCCCATAGTTAACATCAATGGCCAATGTTTGTGTTGTACAGTTCTATGGTTTTTTTTTTTTTACAATTTTTATTCTAGTAACATATATACAACCTAAAATTTCCCCTTTTAAGCACATTCAAATATATAATTCAGTGCTGTTAATTACTTCACAATGTTGTGCTCCCATCACCAGCATCCATTAACACACCTTTTCCATCACCCCAAACAGAAACTCTACCAATTAAGCATTGACTCCTCATTCCCTATCCCACCCCAACCCCACATAACCTGTACTCTCATTTCTGATTCTATGAATTTTCTTAATCTAATTATTTCAAGGTTCATCCATGCTGTTGCATATTTCAGAACTTCATTCCTTTTTACAGCTCAATAATATTCCATTGCATATATACACCACATTTTGTTTATCCATTCTTCTGTTGATGGACACTTGGGTTGCTTCTGTCTTTTGGCAATTGTGAATAGTGCCATTACGAACATCGGTGTGCAAGTATATGTTTGAGTCCCTGCTTTTAATTCAATTATTTTGGGTATATACCTAGAAGTGGGATTGCTGAGTCATATGTTAATTAAATAATTAACTTACTGAGGTATTGCCAAACGATTTTACACAGTGGCTATACTATTTTACATTCCCACCAATAATGAATGAGTGTTCCTATTTCTCCACATCCTCACGAACACTTGCTATTTTCTATTTTTTAAAATCAGATATGGGGTTTCCAAAAATCTTCTCCCATTGTGTAGGTTGTCAGTTTATTTATTTATTTATCCCCCCCCCCTCATTGTTTGCACTTGCCGTGTCTGTTCATCTTCCTCGTTTCTTTAAGAGGCACTGGGAACTGAACCTGGGACCTCTGATATGGAAGGGAGGTGCTTAATTACTTAAGCCACCTCTGTTCTCTGCTTTGTTGTGTTTCCCATTGTATTTTTTTTTCCTTTTTGTGTTTCATGTTGTGTCATCTTGTTGAGTCAGCTTGCCATATCTGCCATTGCATCAGCTTGCTGTCTTGCTTGTCCTCTTTAGGAGGCACTGGGAAACTCCGCTCCCTGCTTTGTTGTGTCTCTCACTACGTTTTTCTTCTTGTGTCTCTTGTTGCATCAGCTTGCCATGCCTGCCCGTTGTGCCAACTTGCTGTCTTCTTTAGGATGCACTGGGAACCGAACTAGGGACTTCCCATGTGGTAGGCAGGAGCTCAATCTCTTGAACCACATCTGCTTCCCTTGTTTTCTTAAAATTAAAAAAGAAATTTTTAATTAAAAAAATTTTTTAAAGATACTTAGATTATATAAAACATACATAAAAAATGTAGGGGATTCCCATATGCCCCATACCCTGCCCCTCCCACACTTTCCCATATTAACAATATCCTTCATTAGTGTGGTACATGTGTTACAATAGATGAACGTGTACTGGAGCATTGCTGCTAAGTGTGGATTATAGTTTACATATAGTTTAAACTCTCTCCCACACAATTTTGTAAGTTATGACAAAATATATAATGGCCAATATCTGTCATTGCAATGTCATTCAGGACAATTCCAATGTCCCCAAAATGCCCCCATATTACACCTATTTTTCCCTGTCCCTCCCCTCAGAACTTCAGGTGGCCACTGCCTCCACATCAGTGATGAAAGTTCTTCTGTTGCTAGAATAACTATAAGACCATAGCAGAATAATAGTAAGTCTACTCTAGTCTACCGTTCATTCCCCAGTTCTGAGGATTCTGGGATGATGACGCCCACTCTGCCTCTAATTGAGAGGGGGCTTAGATCCCATGGGGCAGATGTATGGGACTCTCTTGCTTGCAGTTGTAAACCCTCTCTGTTCCTTGGGATGGTTGTTGTCCATCATCATTTCCTTGTTAGTTGTCCTGGGTGAGTCCAATGAACTAGAGAGTAGGTGTTGCAACTCTATTGAGTTTCAGGACCTGACTGGCACATAGAAAACCCAAAGATTTAAGTCTCTTAGACATAAACCTATCAACTCTAGTACTAACTTTAGTTTCAAATAAAAGGGGCAGAAGAGCAATGTGTAGGGAAACCACAACTGAGTCCAACTCTGTCACAGTAGGGAGCATAAATTCTCAAGTAGAGCCCACTGACAGGGTGCCAAAACTCCTGAGCTGTCAGCCCTGCCTATATAGTGTTTATTTTTTATTTTTTATTTTTTTTTAACTGGGAGGTCCCGGGAATCGAATACGGGTCCCTCCATATGGGAAACGGACGCCCAACCAGTTGAGCTACATCCGACCCCTATATAGTGTTTAGATGTCTCTGGAGCCCTCAGAAGCTCTGCTATTTGAGGCAATATTTACTGTGGCAGTCAATGAGATCCTGATGAGACATGCATAAGTGTAACCTCTGGAATGTATGTGAAAGAGTTCAAGTGTTCATGGGGCATTGTCACAGTGGGTGGAGATCTACACAATAACTGAAAGAATATCCGATTCCCATCCTGGGCAGTTCTGCCACATTGTCTAATGGAACAGCAAGAATTCCCCAGGTACAGGGGCAGTAACTAGTGAAGGAGGATGGACCATTGATGGGACCTTGATATTGATGAACCTTTTTTTTTTTTTAAAAAAAAGATTTTATTTATTTATTCATTTATCCCCCCCTTGCTGTTTGTGCTCGCTGGGTCAGCTAACCACGCCGTGCGGGCGGGCTTGCCTTCACCAGGAGGCCCCGGGAACCGAACCCAGGGCCTCCCATATGGTAAAGGGGAGCCCTACTGATTGAGCCACAGCTGCTTCCCTGAACCTTTTTTTTGAAATTGAAACTTAGCCTAGTTTTATAGGGTGCCTAAGAGTTACCTCTTGAGAGCCTCCTTCTTGCTTAAATGTGGCCTCTCTCTAAGCCAAATTCAGCATATAAATGCCTTATCTTCCCCCTGGCATGGGACATGACTCCTGGGGATGAGCCTCTCTGGCACTGAGGGATTACTACCAAGCACCAACTAGCAATGCAACTAGAAAAAGACCTTGACCAAAAAGGGTAAAGGGTAAAGACAAATGAGTTTATATGACTAAGAGGCACAAGTTTTTAATTTTGATGAGGTCCCATTTATCTATTTTTTCTTTTGTTGATTGTGTTTTAGGTATCAAGTCTAAGAAACCATTACCTAACACAAGGTCCTGAAGATGATTCCCTGTGTGTTCTTCTAGGAGTTTTTTAGTTTTATTTCTTATATTTAGGTCTTTGATCCATTTTGAGTTCATTTTTGTACATGGTCTGAGGTAGGGTCCACCTACATTTATTTGCATATGGATATCCAGTTTTCCCAGTGCTATTTGTTGAAGAGACTATTCATCATTGAGTGGTCTTGGCACCCTGCCAAAAATCAATTGACCATAGATGTGAGGGTATATTTCTGAACTCTCAATTTGATTCCCCTGGTTACATGTCTGTCCTTGTGCCAGTATCATGCTTTTAAAAATTACTGTAATATTGTAATAAGTTTTAAAATCGGGAAGTGTGAGTCCTCCAAATTTTTTTTTTTCCAAGATAGTTTTGGCTTTCTCTTCCATATATATACATTTTTTTTTTTTTTTGATTAGGCCAGTAATTTATTAAGGTAGGGAGGGAGGAGAAATGGGAGAAAATAACAGATCATGGGTCCCAGAGAGAGGAATGGGCTGAAAAGTGATAAAGATGACCGATGTACAGACTACAGTTACCCATTATAGATTATAAATGCCCAGGTTTTACTTGCATGTTGATCCATGCAGGGGAGCAACGGTGAGAACAGGGAACAGAAGGCAAGAGAGAGTGAGCTTTTTTCCCAAATATATTTGATGATTGGCTTTTCTCTTTCTGTAAGGAAGGCTGTTGGAATTTTGTTTGGGATTACATTGAATCTATAAATTGCTTTGGATAGAATTGACACTATAGTCAGTCTTCCAATCCAAGAACATGGTATATCCTTCTATTTACTTAGGCTTCTTTGAATTCTTTTAGCAATGTTTCATAGTTTTCTGTATACAAGTCCTTTATGTCCTTGGTTAAATGTATTCCTAGATACATATACATACACACACACACACACACACATATATATATTAGGAGGTACTAGGAATTGAACCTGGGACTTCATACATGGGAAGTAGGTCCTCAACCACTGAGCTACACCTGATTCACATTCCTGGATATTTTATTCTTTTAGTTATTATAGTAAATGGAATTTTTTTCTTGATTCCCTTGTCAGATTATTCATTACTACTGTGTAGAAACACTACTGATTTTGCATGTTGATCCTGTACCCCAGCACTTTGTTGAAATCCTTTATAGCTCTACTAGCTTTTTGTGAATTTTTCAGAATTTTCTATATATGGGGTCATGTCATATGCAAATAGAGAAAGTTTTGCATCTTTATTTTTTTTAAACATTATTTCTCCCCACCTCTTTTTAAAAAAATCCCCCCCCTCGCCCCCGAGATGGCTCCCTCAGTCGGAGCCATCTCCCTCAATGGCTCCTTGTTTTCTGCTCGCCTGTGTCTGCTTATCTTCTTTAGGAGGCACCAGGAAATGAACCCAGGACCTCCCATGTGGGAGGCAAGTGCCCACCCGCTTGAGTCACATCTGCTCCCTGCTGGTTGTGTCATCTGCTGGTTGTAGTATCTGCTTGTTGCAGTGTCTGCTTGTCTTCTTTAGGAGGCACCAGGAACTGAACCTGGGACTTCTCATGTGGGAGGCGGACACCCAACTGCTTGAGCCACATCTGCTTCCAGTTTTGCTTCTTCCTTTCCAATTTGGATGACTTATATTTCATTTTCCTGCCTAATTGCTCTGGCTAGATCTTCCAGTACTATGTTGAATAATAGTAGTGTCAGTAGGCATCCTTGTCTTGTTCCTGATCTTAGAGACAAAGCTTTCAGTCTTTCACCATTGAGTATGATATTAACTGTGGGTTTTTCCATATATGCCCTTTATCATATTGAGGAAGTTTCCTCCTATTTATAGTTTTCTAAGTGTTTTTATTAAGAAGGGGTTCTGGATTTTGTAAAATGCTTTTGTGTGTCAATTGAAATGATCCTGTGGTCATTTTCATTCATTCTATTAATGTAGCGTATGACATTGATTGATTTTCTTATGTTGAACCACCCTTGCATACCTGGAATAAATCCCACTTGATCGTGGTATATAATTCTTTTAATGTTCTGTTAGAGTTTATCTGCTATTATTTTGTTGAAGATTTTTTGCATCTATATTTATGAGGGATATTAGTATATAATTTCCTTTTTTGTGTGTGCTATCTTCACCTGCCTTTGGTATTAGGGAGATGTTGGCTTATAGAATAAGTTACAGAGTGTTCTCTCCTTTCAGTGCTTTTGGAGAAGTTTGAACAAGATTGTACTAATTATTCTTTGAATTCTCTCTGAGGGAGAGGCCTGTTGTCCCTTGGAGTCCATGTGAAGACCCACTGGGGCAGTGGATGGATACAAGAAAAAAACACTCTATTCTTTTGGAAGGAGCAGGAAAGAGGATTGGACCTAGAATTCTATATAAATGTAACTAAAGGTCTACTGATCCAGGAGGAGGGGCAGTAAAATCTGCCACACAAGACCCAGGAAAGATAAAAGTCAGAGTATGGCTTCTATAACAAACATGTAATATATTAAAAATGCTATAAATGAGTTCATAAATAGATTTGGCATAGCCAGGGAAAAAATAAGTTACCTCAAGATAGGTCCATACAAATTACCAAACTGCAAAAGAAAAAAGATTGGGGACAAAACCCCCAGAACAGAGTATTCAGGAGCTCTGGGACAATATCAAACATGCTAACATATGTATAATTGGAATCTGAAAGGAGAAGGGAGAGGGAATGGGGCCAAAGAATTATTTGAAGAGATCATGGCTGAGAATTAAAACAAAACAAAACAATGAAAATCACCAAGCCACAGATCCTAGAAGCTCAGAGAATCCCAAGTAGGATAAACAACAACAACAAGAAACATCAAATTCCATCTGTTGAAAAGTCAAAGATAATGAGAAAATCCTGAATTTGATCAGGGAAAAAAGACACATTATATGAAATAAAGAAGATCTAAATTGCAGAAGACCTCGCATCAGAAACTAATACAAGCTAGAAATAGAGTGATGTCTTTAAAATATTGGGAAAAAACGGTGCCAATCTATAATCTTATAGTGAAAGTTATTTTAAAAATGAAGATAAAAAATAAAGATTTTTTTTAAACAATCAAAAGCTGAGGGAATTCACTGCCAGCAGACCTACAGTACAAGAAATGTTAAAATTCTTCAGGTAAAAAAAAATATAACATCTGTTAGAAATTTGAATCTATACAAAGAAATAAAAAGCTCTAGAATGGCTAATATAGAGGACTTTTTTCTTATTTTAATTGCTCTATAAGATAAAGGATTGTTTACAGCAAAAGTAGTAGCAGTATATGTGTGCGTACAGCATGTATATAAGTAAATTATATAAATACAACACAAAATGTAGGAGGGAGGAATTGGAAGCACACTGTTTTATTTTTTACCACAGACTTACTTTTTTCATAAAGAAACATTGGTATTGTTAGTCCTACTGATTTTTAAGTTTTTAAAATTTTTTTATTTAAAATTTTTATTTTAGTAACAAATATACAACCTAAAATTTCTCCCTTTATTCAGATTTATATATTTAGAATTATAATTTAGTGGTGCTAATTATATTTACAATGTTGTGCTGTCATCACCACCATTCATTACCAAAACTTTTCCACCACCTCAAACAGAAATTCTTTACCAATTAAGCTTTTTTTAAAAAACAATTTATTGACGTATATCATTCATACATGAACATACATAAACTATAAGTGTTCAGTAAACATTACAAACTTACAAAACAAACATGCATAACATCATACAGGGCTCCCACACATCACCCCTCCACAAACACCCTGCATTGTTGTGAAACATTTGTTAACAAATCATGAAAGAACATCGTCAAAGAATTACTACCAACTATAGTCCATATCTTCTTCCCCTATACATTTTTTAAAAGTATTTATTTATTTATTTACTTTTACCCATTTTTACCTGCCCCGTCCCTCTCCCCCCCACCCCATTTTTGCTGTTTTTGTGTCCATTTGCTGGGCAACTCTGTGTCTGTTTCCTGCCCTCTTGTCTCATCCTTCTCCTTTCTTCACTGGGATTCGATCCTCGGAACCTCCGATGTGGGAGAGAGGCACCCTACTGCCCGTGCCACCTTAGTTCCTGGTCTTTCAGTGCGTCTTGTCTTGGCTCTCCCTTGTGTCACTCTCCTGTTATGCCATCATCTTGATGCGTGGCTCGCGGGGTCTGGCGGTGCACCCATGTTTGGGGCCTGGTGACCCGCATGCCTTCTATATTTTTCTTTTTAAAAATTTTTATCAGGAGGTCCCGGCGATCGAATTCAGGTCCCCCCATATGGGAGATGGACGCCCAACCACCTGAGCCACATCCATCCCTCTGCTATATCTCTTAAGATTGACCAAAGATACTCAAAATTACAGTCTTTTCCCATACAGGATGGTCATATAATAAATCAGACTTAGTTTATCACCAGCATTCCAAAAACCAGACCTAGGGAGAAAAACTAGGTCGGGGGACACGTGAATGGTTTCTAATATAGCAAATGTTTAGCCTACCCTGATTATCACAAAATCAGGACAGCGAGAATATTCGCATGGTCCCATTGATTTTGATTTTTAATTTTGTCCTGTAAATTTTGACACAAAGACCTGCATGTGAAACTGAGTAAAATCCAATTACACAATTTAAATCACTTTCTAGGTATTAAGCATCGTGTTGGATAAACATTTTAACACAAGTTATTTCAGCTGCACATCCTAACAATTCTGAGGGTATGTATTATTATTTTATTTAAAAGAAGAGAAAGCTGAGATGAAAGCTTGTTAAGGAAATTGTCTAAAGTTACAAAGCTACTAACTTTTGGAAGCAGAATTTAAAATCAATTTTTCCTGATGCAGTCTTTCCATTATGTTGTGTTTTCTTTCTAATCTAAATATTTTTTGAAGATCAGTTTTAGTCAAGCATGTATATCTTCACTTGTGTGTCAGTCTATTAATTTGTCCCAAAAGTTCCCTTTCCTCATGGGTACAAAAGCCATCCTATGTGGAATTTCACCAAGAATTGGCAAGTACTCCTCAGTGTGTAATTAAAGTTAGGAAAAGATGTTGCTATGAGAAATCATGAGGCTGTTGTGGTTGATATTTTTACTGGTCAGCAATCACAGAAAGAGGTATGGGTGGGAGGAAACTCAGTGATATGACTTCATAATGGAGAAATGAGATTTTTAATGTATGTTTCCATCTTAAATGTGCACAAGGTATTGTCCAAATCTGGGGTTTGAATTGATGATGTTTCTGGGAGTCACAGCTTTCTCTGTTTCCTCTACCCTGCAGGGCAGTATTTCTTTAATTTTGTAGAGGGTGCTTCTTGAGTCTTTAGGAATAATCACTTTTTTAAAAAATGATGACATTTTCGTATAAATACAAATATTTTAGAAAATTTGGAAATGACAAGTTTAAAGAATGCTAAATACACTTATAATCTGACTCTCAGAGATAAACATTAACAATGTTTATGATGATTTTACCTGTATTTAAATACATCTTCACTTTTGGGCTTTAGCACTTTCATTTCCATGGCCTCATTTTTGTCATGACATTACTTTTTGAGGGTATAGATAGAATACCTATAAACCCAACCATCGGGTAACCTTGTATAAATTGGTAGGCATTTCTCAAACCCAGAATTCCAACTGCAAAGTGGAAATAATATTTTATCAGTCAGGACTCTTTATGATTCAACTAATGGAAAATCTAATTCTACATATTTTAAAAAGTTAGGGAATTTATAATCTCATGTAACTGAAAAGTCCAGAGGCAAGTTAGACTCCAGGTGAGACTTGATCCAGTGGCTTAAATGATGGCCCAATTTTTTCCTTCTTGACACTCTGCTTTTTGTGACCTCCCTTGGTGACCTTCTGGAAGTACTTGGTTCCCCTTTGTCACAAAGTGGTGCTATAGTCCCAGACCTCACAGCCTCACTCAACACCAATGAAAGCAAAAGTTTGTCTTTTTTTTGGGTATCTTTTGCCTAAGATAGAGGAAACTTATTTCCTGTGAACCCCTCCAATGTCCCTGTCTTCCTAATGGGACTACTTTTCTATCCCTGAACCAATATTGTGTCCAATGGTGTGCATGTGTAGATCTGCTTAAGCCAATAAATGCTCATCCCTAGGAGTTAAAAATCATCTATTTTAGGGACGGGGGTCGTCTCATTTCCTCAAAGCAAAATCTTTATAGTTTGACAGGAATAGGGAAAAATGGATATTGGTGAGGCACCAAAAAACATTTAGGGGCCTTGAAGTCATCGGAGTCTAAATGACCTTGAAGTGTTGAATGTTAAAGTGAGAAGGGATGTGGAACAAAGTCTAGTTTAATTGTGTCATTTTATGGTTGTGGACCTGCTAACCATAGAGAAGAAGGAACTTGCTAAAGTCATCCAACTGGCAGTCCTGTCCCCTGACCAGTCCTGTCTTTTGTTTTCCTTTCAGTCTCATACACTCATGGTAATGCAAAATATTGTGGTGAAACCTCTCCTAAGGACACGTCTTTAGCTTTCTTCTCTTAGGATGTAATTACTGGATGATTGTAACTTCTCAAAAGTCTCTAACTGCACTAATTGGAGCACATTTTGAACTTTCCCCTCACAGTTTCTTGGCATGATTTCATGCAAGAGATGAGAGATTCCATGGGGAATTTGGTCCCCTGATCACAGCATGTGGCTCAATTTATTTTAAATATTTCAGGCATCTCAGTATGTAAAAACAGTCTTGATCTTATGGTGAGTGAGTGGGATTTCTAAACTAAAAAGCCCTCATAAGCTGCTTCATGTAGCCTTTTTCTGTTTCTAAACATTAGATCCAAAGATTTGCCAGGGGACTGATTTCCTTAATCCTCCCCTTTGTAATTTATCCACACCACCATATTTTGTTTGTTTTCTAAACATCATTGGTACCATGGGAATTTGTTGTATGGAAGCAAGGCTTATAGTGGTAATTGGCAATATCAGTCACAAAATCAAAATCACTTGAAAGGAAGCTTAGTATCGTGGAAACAACTCTTGTTTGTGCCAATAACTGGCTGTGTGACTTTGAGAAATCACGTAAGCTCTCTGGTCCTTAGTTCTTTATCTGTAAACTGAGGAGTTTGGATTAACTGATCTCCAAATTTCCTTACAGCTCTAAAGTTTCACTGATTTAACCTGGTGGTTTAGCTGAGATTAAGTGGCATAGCCCACTGGGGAACTTCGATGCAGATGAAGGAGCTGAATGGAAGGGTCTTGTTCTGAAGAAAGTCTCCTATGCTCCAGGCCATTCCCCTCTAGTTTTCTTCAGCCCAAGACATCCTGCTGTGTGAAGAGCTCCTACAACAGAGGGTGCCTGCTTTGCTGAAAGTAATGAAAAGAACCTTCAGGTTCAACTCCTTGCTCTAAGGCTGAATAGTGCCCAAGCAAGATTCCTGACCTAAAGGTAGGTGATGCCTTACCCAGAATGAAGTGGCTCCAAATCACTGTGTGATCTAGGGCAAGTCACTTTCCCTCTCTGAGCCTCAGTTTCTGCCTCTGTAAAAAGAAAGGACTGGACAAAATGTGTCCTAAAGTATTTTTCTGCAAGCACATTCTGGGATTCCATGCAGTACCACTTTGATGGGTTACATGTGAGTAGATGGAAGGAGATCCTTTTGATGTGAATTTGAGCTTGTAGCAATAGATATTCTCAGCTATCATGTTATTATTTTGTCCTTGTCAAATTTCTCTCACTGGACCTCTGAGGTAGAGGATTAAATTATTCCTAGTTAGGGTCCATACCATCATTTACCTGCCTAGACTTTTACATCCTCAGCCACCTTTAATCCATGATCTTAGGGTGAGGGTTTTATTCCAGGAAGTCTTGGAGAGAAGAGGAGGTAATTTGTTACTAACTGTGTGTCTCTTGGGCAAGGATGAAAGAAAAATGGAAAATGCAGCAAAATACCAGAAAGTCTGAACAAATTATAGCTACTTTTAACTGAGCACTTCCTATTGTCCAGGAATCCCGTTAAGTGCTTTACATATTTCACCTCACATAAATTCTTGCAATAACCATGTCAAGTGGGTATCAGCCCTGGCTCAAACCCTCATGAGGTGTGTTTCTTTGGGCAAGTTACTTAAGCTCTCAGCCTCAGTTTCCTCATCTATCAATTTTCTACCTGAAAGTAGAATTAAATGAGGGGATGATTGTAAAGTGCTTTCTATAGCCCAGCACATAACGATGCTGAATAAAGGACAGCAGCATGTGAGCTTGTGTGGTTGTTGGGATGACTAAGAAAATGTTGATCATAAGGCAACCATAAGCTTTAATTTCCTTCAGGCCCCTAGACAATTTCACAGTCTTCTTGTTTTTGATGCCCCCTTAATTTTCCTTTCTCTGACCCAATAAGCAAGCCCCATCTTGATTCCTCTCTTCCTTTAGGTTGCTCTTTGGTGTCCTTTTCCTAAGCCCAGACAATCCATGTTCTTCTTTAATTTATAGCCAGGGATCTTACTGAAGGTTCTCTTAGAGGAATTTCATTTTGTATAGCTTTTCAAATTTTCACTATGAAAGAAACTTGGAAGGTATATAATCTATTTTCAGGATGGAAGCACAAGTGGAAGAAGGAAAAAATGAGGCAAGAAAAGAGATTCTTTAAAGTAATTTTGAAAGTAGAGAAAATCTTGAAGTATTTCTGTCTCTTATTTCACAAATGTGGTCTTTAATCACACAAAGTTGTATGCTTTGTGAAGATAAGAAATGCCTTTTACTCTTCTTTGATGTGCCCTGAATCATCTTGGCACATGGTAAGAGTCTAATAAGCCATTTGGTTCAAGGAACTGAATTAAAATAAATCCTCACCTTCTGTTTCCAAAAGTGTTTGCCAATGCACAGCAAACTAACACAGAAATAAGGAAACCTGTGCATATCCAAGCATTATGCCGAAACTATTGTTCAATTGTGAGCTATACTCTGAATAATTTCTGTATGTCAACTTCACTTTCAGGTGTCAAAATTGTTCTCAAAATATTTGTAAAAATTCATGTAGCTGTGGGATTTGGTGAAGCTAGAGAGGTTGAGACAATACAGAAACTTATGTGGTTCGAGTAAATAAAATATCAGAGACTCTTTAGAATGGGAGAAATATCAACGAGAATGGTATTACTGAGGAATAAATGGAGGAAACAACAGATCAAGGAAAATTCACATGAGACTCTCTTAAAGCAAAAACTTGATAAGAAAATATTGTGATTGGGAGAAATGTTAGCAATTAATATGGATTTTTTTTGGTGCTGAAATGGTTATTTTTTTCAGTGTGGTGAACTTGAAATAATACATGAGTTGGAATAAATGATCTGATTCTAGTTTTGTGTCCACTTTTACTGGGAAGCTTGGCTAATTCACAATCTCTCTGAGCCTTGTTTTTTTTTTTTTTTTTAACTTGTAAATATTGGAACCATGGAGTTTTTGTGAGGTTTTCTGAACAGTGTCTTGCATAGAGTAGGCTATTGAATACCGAATGAATAAACTTTTTATGACTAAATAAATAAACCTATCAGTTACATGATACATGTTAAAAGTTTCTATAACTTCTAGTGCTAACCAAATCTGATGGACTGGTGTTATGACTGCGTTTGTTTTGTCACAGGGCTCTTCTTCTATGAAATCATCTTCCCCAAATGGACTCCATGGCCAGTAAAAATAATGTGACTGAGCTAATTTTTACTGGGCTTTTCCAAGATCCTGATGTGCAGAGAGTGTGCTTTGTAGTGTTTCTTCCTGTGTACCTGGCCACGGTGGTGGGCAATGGCCTCATTGTCCTGACAGTCAGTGTCAGCAAGAGTCTGCATTCCCCCATGTACTTCTTCCTCAGCTACCTGTCTCTGGTGGAGATCACTTACTCCTCTACTATTGTCCCTAAATTCATCACAGACTTACTCGCCACTATCAAGTCCATGTCCTTGGAAGGTTGTCTGGCTCAGATCTTCTTCTCCCACTTCCTTGGGGTCACTGAGATCCTTTTGCTGGTGGCGATGGCCTATGACCGCTATGTGGCCATCTGCAAGCCTCTTCATTACACGACCATTATGAGTCCTCAACTGTGTCGAGTACTAGTTGCTGGTTCCTGGCTGGGGGGCTTTTTACACTCCATAATTCAGATTCTCATTACCATCCAATTGCCCTTCTGTGGCCCCAACATGATTGATCACTACTTCTGTGACCTCCAGCCATTATTCAAGCTTGCATGCACTGACACCTTTGTGGAGGTGATTATTGTGTTGGCCAATAGTGGCTTAATCTCTGTCTTCTCCTTCCTCATCCTGGTGTCCTCCTATGTCATCATCCTGGTCCACTTGAGGAACCATTCTGCAGAGGGGAGGCGCAAAGCCCTCTCCACCTGTGCCTCCCATGTCACAGTGGTCGTCTTGTTCTTTGGACCTGCCATCTTCCTCTACATGCGGCCCTCCTCCACCTTCACTGAGGACAAACTGGTGGCCGTGTTCTACACGGTGATCACCCCCATGTTGAACCCCATTATCTACACACTCAGAAATGCAGAGGTGAAAAATGCCATTAGGAGGTTGTGGGGATGGAAAGAGAACTCAGGGATATAGTGAAAATGGGAAAGTGATAAATCAAATATATGTCTGATTATTCTATGTCCTTAAATGGATTTTAATTTTAGTAGGATATTAATAAACAGCAGAAACAAATATAAGATCTTAATATTACTTCTGTTGTGACTCTCCTTAGTAACCAAAGACTCCCCAGTATCCTGGTGTAATGTTCCAAGGGCAGAGTTTGTATTGTTTCGCTCTATCTTAGGAAATCCGACTAAATCCATGATGTCCACCAATGTCATAGGATTAGGCAATATGAAGACTTAATAAACCACATACATATATTAAGGAGAAAAATTTGATGAATGCTTTCACAGGTTAAAATTCCTCTTCTCCTGACCCTATTTCTTCATTCCTTCCTTTTTCTTTTATTTCATCCATTTTTTCTTTGTTCAGCTGCCTCTTGATAAAAATCAATATTTCATTGAAACAAAATAATCTGACCAGAGGAATAATGTGGCAATATTTGCAAGAGGAGGGTCCTTTCTGTTCTTTGCTTCAATGTGGAGAAGTGTATCTCTGAAAAAATCCAAGGATTTATATATTCTTCCTGTTTACTCTCGATGTCTTGTGCCATTGACCATCTGACTTGAGTACTAGAAAAGTCCCTGGAGAAATTTAAACTCTTCTGACTTTTTGGCCCAAAGGATATTACTTAAATCTCTCTGGATCTTCTTACCATGTCCATCATTCATAAATAAACATAATATCCAAATTACAGATTTATGTTCAGTTAAACAACTTGGTGGCATAATACGCTCCAGAGTTCCATTCCTCCAGAATATTTGTACCACTAGAAGACTAGAGCCATTTTCCTCAAAGCTCTGGAAAGCACTTAAAGGGTTGAAAAAAATGGGCAAGTGCTGAATTAAGAACAATACATCTTCAAAACATTAGGAAAAATCTTGTGGCTCCCTTTGGATTATAACTCCATTTTTTACTTCTTAAGGGATCTAAAATGCAAATGCATGAAAAGTAATGATAAACCAATGCTTTTGGATTCATAATATATATATATGTAATTTGTGACAAGAATTATCCCGTCAAAAGGCAGAGATGGGCAAGAAGGACAAAGTATGACCCAAGTATATGTTCTTTATGAAAAACTCACCTTAAATTAAAAGACATAAGTACTGGCAGTGGATGTGGCTCAAGTGATTGACCTCCCGCCTAGCACATGGGAGGTCCTAGTTTCAGTTCCCAGTGCCTCCTAAAGAAGACGAGCAAGACAGCGAGCCGACACGATGTGTGTGATGAGCTGACACAACAAGAGACACAAAGAGGAAACACAATGAGAGACACAACAAAGCAGGGAGCGGAGGTGGCTCAAGTGATTAAGTACCTCCCTCCCACATGGGAGATCTGGGAATCAATTTCTGGTGCCTCCTAAAAGGAGGAAAAAAGAAGACAGCGCACAATGAACAGACACAGCAAGTGCAAACAATTAGGGGGTAGTGAGAAATAAAGAAAATAAATCTTAAAAAAAAAAGACATAAGTAGTTTGAAAGTGAAAGAATGGAAAAATATTTCATACAAATAGTAATCAAAAGAGAGCTGGGATATACTAATATCAGATAAAATAGTCTTTAAGTCAAAAACTGTTTCAAGGGACAAAGAATGTCAATATATTCTGATAAAGTTCAATTCAACAAGAAGATAATAACAAGTATAAATATATATACACCTAACAGAGGAGCCAAAAATATATGAAGCAAATATTGACAGATTTGAATGGAGAAATAGATGGCTCTACATTAATCGTAGGAGACTTCAATACACCACTTTTGATAATAGGTAAAACATCTAGACAAAAGATCAGTAAAGAAATAGAAGACTTGAACAATACTGTAAACCAACTACACTTAACAGACATATATCAGACATGTTACCCAATAAAAGCAGAAAACATATTTTTCTTTAGTGTACATGGATCATTCTCCAGGATAAATCATATATTATGTCATAAAACAAGACTCAGTAAACTTAATCATACAATGTATATTCTCTGATCACAATAGAATGAAAGTGGAAATTGATATCAGAGGGAGAACTGGAAAATTCACTAATATGTGAAAATTAAACAATACATTCTTAAACAAGAAATGGTTCAATGAAGAAAACACAAGGGAAATTAGAAAATATTTTGAGGTGAATGAAAATGAAAACATAATATACCTAAAGTCAAAGGATGCAGCAAAGGTAGTGCTGAGAGGGAAATTTATAGCTCTAAATTCTTACATTAAAAAAGAAGAAAGAGGGAAGTGGATGTGGCTCAAGTGATTGGGCATCTGTCTACCATATGGGAAAGACCCAGGTTCGATCCCCAGGACCTCCTGTTAAAAAGGCTAGCAGGTGAGGTGGGCCTATGAAGCGAAACATGCAGCAAGATGATGATGACTCAATAAAAGAGGGACGTGGGGGAGAGTCAACGTGAGATGCTCCAGAAACCAGGAACTGAGGTGGCACAAGTGACAAGGTGCCTCTCTCCCACATCGGAGGTCCCTAGGATCAAATCCCAGTAAAGCCTGGAGGAGAATGAGAAGAGAAAGCAAGAAGCAGACACAGAAGATCACCCAGCAGGCAGGGGTGGGGGGTGGGGGAGGTGGGAAGAAGGAAAAAAAGGCACAATTCCAGGCACTGAGCATATAAAAAATAAATATACTTAAAACAAATCTCAAATCAGAGACCTGACCTCAAGTCTAGGGATATTAGAAAAAGAAGAGCAAACTAAACCCAAAGTAGAAGAAGGAAATAAAGATTAGAGTGGAGATAAATGAAATAGAGAATAAAAAATAGATAAATAATAGAGCATATCAATGAAACTAGAAGTTGGTTCTTTGGAAAGATATAATTGACATTATTTAGCTAGACTGACAAAAAGAAAAAGGGGAATAATGCATATAACTAAAACAGAAATAAAAGGGGGCATAATAATATTGACCTAACAGAAATAAAAAGGCTTATAAGAGGATCTTGTAAACAATTGTATGCCAACAAATAGGCAACCCAGAAAAAAAAGGGAAAATCCTTGGAAACACACAAATTGCCTAAATTGACTGAAGCAGAAGCCAAAGATCCCAACAGAACACTAACAAGTAAAGAAATTGAATAAGTAATTATAAACCTCCAAACAGAGAATTAACCCAGGATGAGATGCCTTCATTGGTGAATATCATGAACATTCAAAGAAATATTAACACCAATTCTTCTCAAACTCTTCTAAAAAATTGAAAAGGAGGGAAGGATGCCTAATTCATTCTATAAGGCCAGCATTACCCTAATACCAAAGCCAGATAGTGGTATCTGAAGCATAGAAAATTACAGACAAATATACCCTTAGAATATAGATGCAAAATTCTCAACAAAATACTATCAAACAGTTTCCAACTGCACATCAAAAGGATTATACATCATGATCAAGTGGGATTAATCAAAAGAATGGAAGGGTGGTTCAACATAAGAAAATTAATTGATGTGATACATCATATTTATAGAATGAAAGAGAAAAAACACATAATTATTTCAACTGACACATATGGTGGTTTGAAGCTGTATGTATCCCTGAGAGACATGTTCTTAAATCTAATTCATTCCTGTAGGTGTAAACTCATTGTAAGTAGGACCTTTTTATGACTTCAGTTATGGTGTGTCCCACCTCAATCAGGATGGGTCTTAATCCTGTTACTCGAGTCCTTTAGAGACAATGAAATTCAGGCACAGAGATAGAAAACCACGGACGCAAGAAGCTGAAATAAATGAAACCTGGAGAAGAAGGTAGAGATCAGCAGATGCCATCATGTGGCTTGCCATGGTAGAGGAGCCAAAGACCGCCAGCAACTGGTCTTCAGGAAGAAAGCATTACCTTAATGATGCCTTGATTTGGACATTTTCCTCGCCTCAACTCCATGAGTGAATAAATTCTCTTTGTTTAAGCTGATCCATTTCATGGTATTTGCTTTGAGCAGCCTAGAAACTAAAACAATACACAAAAGACTATTGACAAAATTCAGCATCCTTCCCTAATAAAACACTTATAAAACTAGGAATAGAAAGGAACTTCCTAGTAGAACTAGTAATTAGAAGAGCATACATGAAAAACCCAGAGCTAACATCATACTCAATGGTGAAAGACTGAAACTTTCCCTCTAAGGTCAGGAACAAGACAAGAATATTCACTTTCAATGTTGCTGTTCAACAGTGTACTGGTGTATATGCCTGTCCTTGTGCAGTGCCATGCTGTTTTAATTTCTGTGGCTTCATATAAGTTTTAAGTTTGGGAAACATGAGTCCTCCAAATTTATTTTCTGTTTTCAAAGTGTTCTTGGCTATTCAGGGCCCCTTGGCCTTCCATATAAATTTGATACTGGCTTTTCCATTTTTGCAAAGAAGGCTGTTGGAATTTTGATTGGGATTGCATTAAATCTGTAATTATTTTGGGAAGAATCGATATCTTAACGATATTTAATCTCCCAGTTCATGAACACAGTAAGTCCTTCCATTTATTTAAGTCTTCTTTGATTTCTTTTAGCAATGTTTTGTAGTTTTCTGTGTACAGGTCCTTTACATCCTTGGTTAAATTTATTCCTCCTCAGATTGCTCATTACTAGTGTTTAGAAACACTACTGAGTTTTGCAGGTTGATCTCATATCCCGCCACTTTGATGAATTAATTTATTAGTTCTGGTAGCTTTGTTCTAGATTTTTTTTGGGGAACTTGCTATATATCAGATCATGTCATCTGCAAATATTGAAAGTTTTACTTCTTCCCTTCCAATGTGGATGATTTTTATTTTTTTTCTTGTCAAACTGCTCTGGCTAGAGCTTCTAGCACAATGTTGAATAACACTGATGACAGTGGGTATACTTATCTTGTTCCAGATCTTAGAAGGAAAAAGTTTAATCTTTCACCATTGAGTACAATGTTAACTGAGGATTTTTCATATGTGCTCTTTACCATGTTGAGGAAGTTTCCTTCTATTTCTATTTTTCTAAGTGTTTTTTTTTTTTTTTATCAGAAAAGCATGCTGGATTTTGTCCAATACCTTTTCTGCATCAAGGGAGATGATCATGTTGTTTTTTCCCTTTGTTTTGTTAATGTGGTATATTAATTTATTTTCCTATGTTGAACCACCTTTTCAAACCTGGGATAAAACCCACTTGATCATGGTGTATAATTATTTTAATGTGCTGTTGGATTCAGTTTGCTAGTATTTTGCTGAGGAGTTTTGCATACATACCCATTAGAGAAATTGGTCTGCAATTTTCTTTTTTTTCCTAATAGTATTGACTTTTATTCATTCATGTTAAGACACCTGAAATGATATCTGGTACATTTAAATGCTCATTAATGTAAATAGATGATCAAATCCATATCAACAGATACTCAATACCTCACATAGTAAGTCACTTCATCACAGCCTCATGACAACTCCCACACCAAAATAATACTATATTTTGTAATTTTGACCTATTATTACTCATATGTCATGACTGTATCATCTGCCAAGTGTTCAATTTTGATAAAAAATTTTAAACAGGGGTTGCTCCTGGAAAATAAATTTCTTAAACTCCATATACATGTTTCAAAACTCCTGGATCCCAAGTCCATCTTTGAACTCTAGGGCTGCCAGTATCATGTACACTACACTTAGCTTATTAATTCTGCATAAATCAGGTCAATCAATGTGTCAAGCTGTAACAGACTGTGCATTTTAACTGAAAATGGCAAAATATTTACTCTTCATTATTTGATGTCAAACAATGAAGTAAATCCCAAAAGTATATATCAAAAAACAGCTTTGCCTTTACAAAAGATTGTTTCCAAAACGGATTAATCCAGGCAGCTAACTCATGGGTTTATGCAACTTTATTGAAGAAAAATAAATCACTTACTAGCAGAGTTATTAGTTCTTCACTCATCCATTGACAACTTGCATCATTTATTCAGTGCTATATTAAACAGTTTATTGGAAGATAGATTAATAGCTCCAAGATTCATAACAATTTAAATGAAAATTACAAAATGCTTGAGATTATATTTGGGAATACAAACGGCGTTTAACTTCCAATTTCCTTTCTTTGTAGAACAAAAACAGGCTATTCCTTTATTGATATGCATAAAGTGCATCACATTTTCTGTTCTGCTGATGGTATAAATTCAACACCAGTTCTCCAGCCACATCAGTTATGAGCATAAAATATATCATATAACCTCAAATCTCTAACAGTGGAAGGCTTAAACAAGAATGGATGCTTTTAGAGTAATACTGCTTTGATTTGATTACTGAACACCCATCTCCCTCTGCCTGAGATAACTTCTTTAGCATGTTAGAGCAGTGAGGAATGGTTTTAGTTTCACAACCACATTAGAGTAAAAACATTGGCCACATAATACACAAGCTCCATTTAAAAAAAAATTGAATCTTGGATATCTGTTCTCTTATAACTTATAGTTACTAGAAGCAGTTATTATCCAAAACTGGATGAGCATGTGAATGAATGGAAGGAGGTAAACAAAAAATAAAATAAAAAAGATGAGGTCTGATAGGGTAACCGCCAGATAAGAAAATAAAAAGAAACAGCTATAATGCAGGCTATTCTGGCTTTAAGGTAGCATCACATGGCATACTTCTGAGTTCATTCTTGAGATATTCTGTTATACTTATGTCTGTTTCTTTTATAGATCCATGCAATCTCTGGCACGGTTCTGGGTTTGGTTCATATAGCAGTGAACAAATGGATAAAAAACTTTGTTAGGAAGTTTTTGATGACTGATTCAATTTTTCAATTTCTTTCCTAGTAATTGGTCTCTCTTTTTTTAAAATTTAAAAAAATATTTTATTGTGGTAATACATATATAACTCAAATTTTCCCATTTAACCACTTTTAAGCATTCAATTTAGTGTTATTAATTACATACACACATTGTGCTACCATGTCCCTTACACATTACCCAAACTTTTCATCACCCCAAACAGAAACTCTGTACCTTTAAACAAAGACTCCTAGAATACCTACAATATTTGCTTATTCTAAGAATTTCATGTAATTAAATCATAAGATATTTGTCCTTTTGTATCTTGCTCATTTCACTAAACATGATTTGTCTTCTGTTTGTATGTTCCTGGGAAACTGTCCATTTCATCTAAGTTATCTAATTTGTTGGCATACAGATGTTCATTGTATCCTCTTATGATCCTTTTTATTTCTGTAGGGTCAGTAGTAATTTCCCCTCTCCCATTTCTGACCTTATTTGCCTATTCTCTCTTTTTTCTTTGTCATTCTAGCTAAGGGATTGTCAATTATATTGATCTTTTGAAAGAAACAACTTTTGGTTTTGTTAATGTTCAGTATTGTTTATTTTTTTTGATCTCCTAAAGGTTATATTTTATTGATATGATTATGTGCATATAAACAACTGGAATACATTAGTTAATATTAGATTACATACTATGATTACTTGAATGGACTGGATAAAATAAAATCAGGAAGACTTTCCCTGTTATACAATTAATTACTTCAAATATGTATTTATAAATACTATATAAGAATAATATTTGACAGAAATCCAAAATCACACTTTTTTATAAGAAGCCTACACATATCTTTTCATTTGGAATAGATGTTTCCCTCCTATCAAAAAATCACAACCATTTATGATATATAACAATTACTTTAGCCTGTTTTTCCTCCATTGATTATAAACTCTTAACAGAAGTACTTTATTATCATCACGTCATTGAATCAGCTCCTCTCAAGTAGGCCAACCATCTTTCTCTGACCTCATTTCATTTTATCTCCTAGGAGAAATCAATATTGTGGACTAATTCCTGCTTTTGAAGTACTTTTATTTCTTATATTTCATGACATCCCCTTTTCCCACTTTTCCTTCTTCCTCATTGATTTATCTTTTTCCCCTTAGCTGGTTCTTTATTTTCTACCCAATCATTTAAAACTTTAAATTGTCCAGTGCTCCATTTGGATCTTACTTGTCTTCTCTCTGATTTGTTTCTACCAAGATCATTTAATCACTCGCAGTAAATTTATATATTATCTTTTTTTTTTTCATTTACATATAAAATTTTTTTTTATTGTGGGTAAAATTCAAAATTTTCACAATACATACCAACATTTGCAAAATGATATATAAATGTATATGCATATATGTGCATTTGCTTACAAAAATGTTATTTATGTATATAAATAGATATATTTTAAGAGGTGCTTAGATACCCAAATATTACACGGAACCCACTGGGATTCCCATGTTGCCCACCTCCCACACCTCCCACCACATCCCACACAAACATCTCCCACAAGTGTGGCCCACCAGCCTCAATGGACTTACACATCCTGGGGCCTTGCCACCAACCATAGACCACAGTTCACACCGTAGACAACACTCTCTCCCACACAGTTCTGAGTGGTGTGTGCTGTTTTAAAATGGCCTACATCCGTTGCCACAAAGGTACTCAGGACAACCTCCAAATCCCAAAGAAGCCCCTGTATTTCAACTGGGCTCTATTTTGGAATCTGTGCTCCTGAGAGTGACAGAATTGGACTCAAATAAGTCCTCCATGCACATGGTTCATCAGTCCCTTCTATTCAAACCTATATGTGATGCTGAAGTTCTTAGGTATACTTCCAGAGACTGGAGCCTCTGGCCTACCTATGTGCCAGGTGTGCGTGGAATCTTGGTGGAGCTGCAACTCCTACCCTACAGCTCAATGGACTCTTCCAAGTCACCTGGCGAGGAGACAATGATGGGTTATGGCCATCCCAGGGAATGGAGAGGGCCTGCATCTGCAGGCAGGATCATCCCACCCACCATATCCATGGGATATAAGCCCTCTCTCACTTGGAGGTGGAGTGGACATCATCATCCCAGTCCCCTCAGGATTGGGGGAAAAACTATGGACTAGAGTGGACTTGATGGTATTCTGTTGTTCACATATGGTGATTCTAGCAATGGAAGAAATTATAACAATGAGGTGGAGGCAGTGGCCACTAGACACTTTGGGGCAGGGAGGGGATGAGCAGTTCACTATTGTTTTTTATTCTCTATTCATTTTTTTTTGCTCTAATCTTATTTCTTTTTTCTAGTTTGCTGTTCTTTTTCTAGTTCCTTCAGGTGTGCAGTTTAGGTCTTTGATTTTAGCTCTTTCTTCTTTTTTAATGTAAGTATTTAGGGATATAAATTTCCCTCTCACCACTGCTTTTGCTGCATCCTATAAGTTTCGTTAAGTTGTATTTTCTTTTTCATTCATCTTAAAATATCTCCTGATTTCCCTTATAATTTCTTTTTTTACCCACTAATTGTTTAAGAATGTGTTGTTTACCTTCCATAAACTTGTGGATTTTCCAGTTCTCTGAAGGTTTTGATTTCCAACTTCTTTCCATTATGGCCAGAGAAGATGCTTTGTATAATTTTAATCTTTTACCATTTATTGAGAATTGTTTTGTAATCCAACATGTGGTCTATCCTGGAGAACACTCGAAGTGCACTTGAGAAGAATGTATATCCTGCTGTTTTGGGGTGCAATGTTCTGTTTATATGTGTAAGGTTTAGTTAATTTATCATATTATTCAAGTTCTCTGTTTCTTTTTTGCTCCTTTGTCTAGAATTTCTATCTTTTGATGAGTGTGATATATTGAAGCCTCCAACCATTATTATAGAGATGTCTATTTCTCTCTTCAGTTTTGGCAGTTTGCCTCATGCATTTTCCACTGTGGGTAGGTTCATAAATATTTATGTTTGTTATTTCTTCTTGGGGGATTGCCCCTTTTATTAATATGTAGTGTTTTTCCTTGTCTCATGTAAATGTGCCAGGTCCACTCAATGGGGAAGCAATGGTCTCTTCAACAAATAGTACTGGGAAAACTGAATATCCACATGCAAGAAAGTAAGTGGACCCCAAATTTACATGGTACACTAAAATTAACTCAAAATGGATCAAGACCAAAATGTAAGAGCTAAAACTATAGAACTCTTAGAAGAAAACAGAGAAATATCTGAAGGACCTTGTATTAGCCAATGGATTCTTATGCTTTACACAGAAAGTATGAACAATGAAAGAAAAAAAATAGATACATTAGACTTCATCAAATGATCTTTGGGCATCAAAGATTATCAAGAAATTGAAAAGACAATGTACAAAATGGAGGAAAATAGTTGGTTAGCACATTTCTGATAAGAGTTTAATATCAAGAATATAAAAAAAACTCCTACAACACAACAACAACATAAAAATCCCAATTTATGGGCAAAGTGGATAAGGGTTCCCATCCCTCCACATCTGTCCATCAACAGATGAATGGATAAGCAAATTGTGGTATATACATACAATGGAATATTGTTCAGCCATAAGAAGGAACTCAGTATTAACACAAGGGATAACATGGATGAATCTTGAAGATCTTATGTGATTGAAGCAAGCCAGGCACTGAAGGACAAATATTACATGATCTCACTGATATGAATTAAGCAAATTGAGCAGACACAAAGAGGTAGAATTTGGAAGAGAGGTTTACAGGAGACAGAAAGGGAGTAGAAACCTGTGAGTCAATGCCCATCTGGGCAAAATCTATGATAAGGTGGAAGGGTGTAGTTGTGCAGTGGATGGGCAAAACAGTGGTGCAGTGATGTTATTTGGTTAGGCGGTGCTGGTCTGTGAGGGGGCAGGGTGGGGAGGGTGAGTTGGACTGTCCATGGCACTGGGTGGAGGATTGGGGGAAGGAACAGGTGAACTATGGGGATTTGCAGGTATGTGGTTGCAACTACAATGTTGGGAATGTTCTTTTGGGAAATATGGCAGGGGAAAGTTACTGGTTTAAGGTGTTGGATATGGGGGGCATGCAGGACAAGGTCCAACTGGGGTAGGCTTCTAGGGAGTGTGTAGTGTTCATCTCCTTATAATGTGTTGTATCAGTGGGTGGAGACTAACATAATGAATGGGAAGGTGTTGGACTCCCATCTTCGGGATTCCTGCTATGATCTCAGATAGAGAGGTGGGAGTCTCTCAAGAGCATAGGCAGTGCCTAATAGGGGAGCACAGGCCAGTATGTCAAGCCCTCAAGGTTGTTGCAAGTAACTATGAATCTTATTCTTCAATGAGTTAGTCTTGGTGGTTACCATGGGTCCTGAGGGGAGGGGAAGGGAGAAATAGAATAGATGGAATATGGGCATTTTTGGAGCAATGGAATTGTTCTACATGATCTTGCAATGATGGATACAGACCATGTTAAATTTAATCAAATTCTATAAAAGTGTATGGTCCAAAATGCAAACCATATTGTAAATCATTGACCATGGTTAGTAGCAATATTTCAATATTTATACATCGATTGTAACAAATGTACCATCCACATGTAAAATGTTATTAATAGGGAAAGGGGAAAAGGGGGAGAATGTTGGGTATATGGGAATGACTTATATTCTGTACATGATGTTTCTGAAACCTAAAGCTTCTTTGAAGACAAAATGAAAAAAATTAGACACTGGGAGAATAAATAGAAGAAATGTCTGTACATACAAGACAACAGCGCTTACAGTGATGAAAGACATAATGTCAAATTAAAAAAAATTTTTATATTATTTCAAATTAAAAAAATGTATTTTATTTGTTATTTTTAAACCTATCATTATTATATCATTTTCCTATTAATTGTATTTGGTTATTTTGTTGGCTTCAATTTTGAGGAAGTTTTGGATCACAGAAGGGTTACAACTGTGGCAGGGGAGGATCATTGGTGTGGGGTGTCAGAGGTGGGGGATGCATGGGAAGAGGTTCACCTGAGGCATACCTATAACGCATATGAATATGTTCAAGTGTTCATGGGGCATTATCACAATGGGTGGAGATTCATACAATAATCAAAAGTATATTGTATTCCCATATTGGGGATCTCTGCCACATTCTCTAATGGGACAGCAAGAATCCCTTGAGTACAGGGGCAGTGACTAGTGAAGCAGAATGGACCATTGATGAGCACTTAATAGTGATGACTGTAATTATGAACCTTTACTTTTGAAATTGAGATTTAGTCTAGTATTATAGGGTGCCTAAGAGTTGTCTCCTGAGAGCCTCCTTGTTGCTCAAATGTGACCTCTAAGCCAATTTCAGCATATAAATACATTACCTACCTCCCAGCATGGAATATGACTCCTGGGGATGAGCCTACCTGGCTCCAAGAGATTACTACCAATCATCAGCTAGCGATGCATCTGGAAAAGACCTTGACCAAAAGGGGGAAAGGGTAAAGACAAATGAGTTTGTATGGCTAAGAGACTTTAAAGTGAGTTGGGAGGTCATTTCAGAGGTTACTCTTATGCACATCTCAGCATGATCTCATCGACTGTCAAAGTAAATATTGCCTCAAATAGCAGGGCACCTGGGGCTCTGGACATTTAGGCAGGGCAGGCAGTTCTGGAATTTGGGACCCTGTCAGTGGGGCCCCACTTTCGAATTTATCCTCCCCAGTGTGACAGAGTTGGACACAGTTGTGGTTTTCCTACACATGGCTCTTCTGCCCCTTGTATTTGAACCTATAGTTAGTACTAGAGTACCAACTATACATAGGTGGACACATAGGTGTATGTCCAAGAAACTTAATTCTTTGGGCTGTCCATGTGCCAGTTGGGCCCTGAATCTCAACAGAGTTGCAACACCTACTCTCCAGTTCATTGGACTCATCCAGGACAACTAACAAAGAGATGATGATGGACAACAACCATCCTAAGGAACAGAGAAAATTTACAACTGCAAGCAAGATAGTCCCATCCATCTGCCCCATGGAATCTAAGCCCTCTCTTAATTAGAAGCAGAGCAGGCATCACCATCACAGAATCCTCAGGATTGGGGCTTGAACGATGGAATAGAGTAGACTTACTCTTATTTTGCTATAAAATTATTATGATTCTAGTAATAGAAGAACTGTTATTGATGTGGAGACAGCAGCCACTGGAGGTTCTGAGGAATGGGAGAGGGAAAAATAGGTGTAATATGGGGGCATTTTCGGGATTTGGGATTGTTCTGAATGACATTGCAGTGACAGAAACAGGCCATTATAAATCTTGTCATAACTTACAAAATTGTGAGAGAGTGTAAACTACAATGTAAACTATAATCCACATTTAGTGGCAATGCTCCAAACTGTGTTGATGAATTGTAAGAAATGAAGGATGCTGTTAATGTGGGGAAATGTGGGAGGGGTAGGGAGTGGGGCATATGGGAATCCCCCATACTTTTTATGTAACATTTACGTAATCTAAGTATCTTTTTAAAAAATAAAAAATTATATTATTAAAAAATGGGTAAAGTCCTTGAATAGAGGTTTCTTTAAAGAAGATATACAGATGGTCAATAAGCACATGAAGAGATTCTCAACTTCAGTAGTCATTAGGGAAATGCAAATTAAAATCACAATGAAATAAAACTTATATCCACAAGAATGGCTATTATTAAAAAAAGGAAAATATTTAATGCTAAAGAGGATGCAGAGAAATAGGAACACTCGTACATTATTAGTGGAATGCAAAATGGAGCACCCAGTATGGAAAAACAGTTAGGCCATTCCTCAATAAGTAAAACAGAACTACCATATGACCTGGGAATCCCACCCAAAAGAATATATCCAAAAAATTGAAAGCAATGACTGCCATATATTTGTTCACCAGTGTTCATTGCAGCATTATTTGCAATAGCCAAAAGGTGGAAGTAAATGAAAGGGTTAAAAAAAAAAAGGTGGCATGCGCATACACTGCAATATTACTCACCTTTAAAAAGGAGTGAAATTCTGATGCATGCCACTATGTGGATGAATCTTGAATACATCCTGTTGCATGAAATAAGTTAGACACAAAGGGATAGATATTGTATGCTTCCACTTATATGAAATAGCTAGAATATGTAGAATCATAGAAATAGAAAGTAGGGTATAAGATTTCAGGGGTGGGGGAGGAGGATAGGGAGAAAGTTCTGGTAATGTGTGATGGTGAAGGTAGCACAACAGTGTGAATGTGATTAATTTCATGAATGGTTTGCTTGAGAGTGGTAGAGATGTTAAGTTTATGTTGTGCATATGTTTCTGCAATTTAAAAAAAGAGCAAATTATGACTACTGAAGAGCACAAAAGAAGAAAGAAATGGAAGCACATGTCATGTTTCTGGATGGGAAGATGCCACATCACTAAGATGTCAATTCATTCTAAATAAGTTTATAAATATAAGGTGACTTCAATCAAAATAATAAGAGGTTTTTTGGGGGGTTTGATAAGGGGACAGGGAGAGATGTAAAACTAATTTTAAAGTTTGTGTGGAAAAACAAGAGCCAGGAGAATTTTGAAAATGAAGAGAATGAGAAGAAACTAGCCCACCAGATAATAAATATGCCATAAAATGTCAAAAATAAGAAACTGTGGTCTCGGCTATTCCAGAAGCCATAGAAGAGGATTATGATGATAATTAACTACATTAAAGCAAAACTTCTATATGTCAAAAAAACCACCATTAACAAGGTCAAAGAACAAATGAAAATCCAGGGTGAAATATTTATAATTCATATCAGAAAATACTCATCTTTATATATAAATAGTTCTTAGAACACAATGAATAGAACCAAAACCGAAATGTGGGAAAATTATAGGAACAGACAGTTCAGAGAAAATACAAAGAGACTTAAATGTATGAAAAGATGTTAGCCTCATACAAAATATTGGAACTAAAAATGAAAATTACTGACCTGCCATTTTTAATCTATCAGCTTAGCAAAATCCCAAAATTTAACAAACAATTTTGCAGGATAAACAAAATTGCTGTTGAGAGTGCAAATTTGTAGGCCTGTATGGAGGACAATTTGGAAATATCTATCAAAATTGGAAAGAAATACCTCCATTTGATCAAGCAATTTTATTTCTGGAAAATGATCCTGCAGATTAATTGCACAAGTTTTAAGCAAGGTTATTCACTGCAGCTCTATTTGAGAACAATCCCTATCAGTAAAAGACTGGTTAAATAAATGATGGCACGTCCATTCAATGAATAACACAAAATTATAAAAAATGAATAAGGAAGCTCTCCTTATACTAATATGAGAAATCTGCAAGATATAATTATTAACTGATAAAACAAGTTTCAAATCCTATTAAATAGTATGCTGGGAAGCAGATGTGGCTCAAGTGGTTGAGAGCCTGCTTCCCACATAGGAAGTCCCTGGTTCGGTTCCTGGTGCTTCCTAAAAACAAAACAAAAAAAAAACAAACAACAAGCAAACATGAAAAAACAAACTCCAGGAGGCTGATGTGGCTCAGTGGTGGAGTGCCGGCTTCCTGCATACAAGGTCCCAGTTTTAATCCCTGGCCTCCTGTACCTCCAAAGAAAAAAAAAAAAAAAAAAAGTGTGTTATCATTCTTGTAAAAAGGAAAGATAAGAATACATACACACACAACTTGTATATGCTTAAAGAGACTCTGAAAGGAAAATAGAAATTAATGAAACAGTTTATTTGGTGGTGACATATGAGAAGGGAAAGAAGGGGATGAAACTTTTCACCAAGTACCTTTTTATTTTTTTGTTTTTTGAAATCTTAATGCATTATCAGTTCACATAATCAAATAAAACTTTAAGTAATTTTTAAAATTAAAAAATATATCTAACTTATGGTTTAGGATATTCTAAACAGAAAAGTAACGGAAGAAATCAATAGGAAAAACTGATAGATTTTACTATGTAAACATGTAAAGCATTTAAACATTGAAAATGTTGTAAAATGACTCAAAGTCAAGTACACAAGAAAACATCCATCCTCAGAAAAAAATGAAAAAAAAGCAAATTAAATAGCCAATAAAAATATGAAATTATTAATTTTTTATTTTAAAATAATTTCTGACTTATAAAAAAGGCCCCAGAATGTGTAAGTCCATTGAGGGTGGTGGGCCATACTTGTGGGAGATGTTTGTGTCGGATGTGGTGGGAGGTGTGGGAGGTGGGCAACATGGGAATCTCAGTGGGTTTCGTGTAATATTTTGGGTACCTAAGCACCTCTTAAAATATATTTATATATATACATAAATAACATTTTTGTAAGCAAATGCACATATATGCATATATATTTATATATCATTTTGCAAATGTTGGTATGTATTGTGAAAATTTTGATTTTTACCCACAATAAAAAAAAAAAAAAAGAGTTGCAATAATCATACAAATAATTCTTCTATACCCTTAATCCAGTTCCTGAAATATTAATATTTTGCCACATTTTCATGATTCATTCTCTCTACAGATAGACAGATATTTTATTCTGAATTTATTGACAATAAGTTGCAAAGAGGATGACTCTTTATCTCTAGATACTTCAGTGAGTAATTTCTAAAACCAATGCTCTTCTCTGACGTGTGCACAGCACAGTTATCAAATTAGAAAGTTAACATGGATAAAATTCTATTACCTAATCTGCAGACCTTTTGCCCCACTAGTGCCCTTGATCTAGTCCAAAATCCAATCCAGGATCACATATTGCATTTTGTTATCACATATTTTTAATCTCCTTTAATCTGGAGCAGTTCTTCATTCTTTCTTTGTCTTTCATGATCTTGATACTTCTGAGGAGTCCAGGACAAAACTGCTGCAGAATGTCCTTCAATTTGGGTATCTCTGATTTTTTTTTTTTTCTTTTCATTATTAGACTCAGGTCTGTTAGAAATACCACAGACATGATATTGTGTACCTCTCAAGTGCATCATACAAGGAAGCACATGCCATCAATTTGTCCCATTATTGGGATGTTAACTTTGATCAGTTGTTCAAGGGGTTATTTTCCAGGCTTCTCCACTTGAAAGTTACATTTTCCCTTTATAATTAATAAGCATTATATGGGGAGATAATTTGACACTATGTAAACACCCTATTTCTCATAAAAAAATGTTTAATGACAGTGTTCCATTCTCTCACAGGGAAGATGATTGCATAGGAATTTCTGGGAATCAAATTGACACTATGCATCAAAAGTCCTTATATTCTATAACATAGTAAATTTGCTATAGGAATGAGCCTAAAAGAAAATCAGAAATATAGTTAAAATTTCTATTCAAGAATATTTACCACAATATTATTTATATTAGTAAAAATTAGAAACAACATAACAACAACAGAAAAAAATAGCTAATAAAGTAATAGTACATCCATAAGAGGATATATTTTACAGGCATTTAAAATGGAGTGTTTGAATATATGCACCAGTTAGAATAACTCTAGAACTAACACATGCTGTGAACTTTCCTTCAACCAGCTCTTATCTCTTATCTGGTTTCATCGTCCTGATCCACAGCCTCTTCAGGGCCTTCTTCACCTCAGCGTTTCTCAGGGAGTAGATGACAGGGTTGAGGAGGGGAGTGACCACTGTGTAGAACACGGCCACCATCTTGTCCACAGTCAGAGTGGCAGAAGGTCTCAGATAGATGAAGATGATGGGCCCAAAGAACAAGACAACCACGGTGATATGGGACCCACAGGTGGAGAGGGCCTTGCGCCGCCCTTTAGAGCTTTGGGTCCTCAGATGAAGCAAGATGACCACATAGGAGACTAGGAGGACCACAAAGCTGATCACAGACAGCGTCCCCCCATTGGCAACAATCAGCAGACCGATGAGGAAGGTGTCAGAGCAGGCAAGTTTGAGCAGGGGAAGCACATCACAGAAATAGTGGTCGATCACATTGGGGCCACAAAAGGGCAAGTGGAAGGTGAGAAGGATTTGGGCAAAGGAATGCACAAAGCCCCCCAGCCATGCGATTCCCACCAGGACAGCACACACCTGCTGGGTCATGATGGTGGTATAGTTGAGGGGCTTGCAGATGGCCACATAACGGTCATAGGCCATAATGGTGAGCAGGAACATCTCAGTACCACCAAAGAAGTGCATGAAGAAAAGCTGTGTCAGGCAGCCCCACAGAGATATCACTTTCCTATCAGCCAGCAAATCGGAGATGAGTTTGGGGACTGTAGTAGAGGAGTAGCAGATCTCCTCAAAGGACAGGTAGCTGAGGAAGAAGTACATGGGAGAACCAAGACTTCTGCTGGTCATCACAGTGAGCACAATGAGGAAATTCCCCAGCACAATCGCCAGGTACAAGAGCAGAAATATCACAAAGCAAACTCTCTGTACCTCTTGATTGGGAGAAAGTCCCAGAAAAATGAATTCAGTCACATTGTGTGTGTAAGCCATGAAGTCACCACCAGCAGACAATATTTTGGGTGGGGTGATCTGAAATGATACAAAGCAAGGGACTGTTCATTGGTATGAGTGTGTGAATTCTAAAATAAACCCTGGCATATCTGAGAAGCTTGTGAACTGAATATCAACAGATATGTGTAGAAGAGAACATTCTAAGAAGAGCAAGTATAAAACTATGAGAATTCAGTGTGGTGGCTACAGTAAAGGGGGTAATAGCGAAAGAAAAATCTGAAGATAGAGTTTGGGACGAGTTTATGAAGAACTGCTATGGACTTTGGAGTTTATCCTGCAGACAATGGAGAATCACCAGGAATGTTAGTCACCTGGAATGTAAAATCACAAATGGAGACAGACCCGGGAGTGCAGACTTTGAGATTAGTGCCTCATTTAGAACTAAATTCATTTGGGAGGAACCACATGGGGCAGCAACTTTTTAGATATCTTTCTATTACTTCCGAATATTTTTAATTGTCTTTCACCTTCAGTTTTTCCTCACCTCCCTTCCCTTTTCTCCCTTATCCTCCTCTGTTGTTAGAACTGCACTCACAACCTCTCCACACCCCCTTCAGAGTTTTCAGAAGAGATGTCCCTTCTGCAGTACCCTTGACACTCAGTGCTCCCTCTTACCTCTGCTTTACCTCTGAATTCTCTCTTTCTACACTTGGTCAGTGGATAACTTTGACCCTTCACAAGGGTCTTGCTCATTCCCTGCTAAGTTATTCTCTGTACTGGTACCTTCGTATCCTCCAATCAGTGGTGACAAAGGTCTGAATGACCCTCTCTGAGTGTCACTCAGGCTCTGACATAACCTTCTCCCCAGCCCAGCCCTCCAGACACTCAGGGCGTCACCATGACTGCTCACTGGCTGACGTGAAACTGTCCCTATCCATGCTGGACTCTGTCCAAGGTGGCTGAGGTCTGTGTGTCAACACAGCCCCTCATACAGTGAGACACAGGGGACTTGGGGCAAGGAGCCAGGCAACTTCTCATACCACAAAACTCCTTCCTTTGGCTATTAGGACAATGTCAGTTGATTCAAGACCATGAGCCAGAAGAAAATCACTGGTAGACTTTAAACCACAGAAACAAAGAACAGGGATTAGAGACCAGCCTTACCTTCTCAGATCAGCAGGGGGATTTTTACCAAGAGGCTGTTCCTGGAAGAAAGCACTGCTAGGAGCCTAGGCTCCTGTGTTCACATCCAGGGTTCTTCAGGTAATATCTATGTTATGTTAGGAAAGTTATTTTACATCTCAGAAACACAAAGTCCTCACTGCAACATGGAGATAATAATACCTCCCTTACAGGTAGATGTCCTAAATCTACTCTCAGCCCCATCCCAGGATACATTAGGTCCCCTCCTCTGCACTGACTTGGGTTATTCTGAAGATGAGAACCCAATTCCCTAATCCATAAGCCCCAACAATCAGTGGCATCATTTTTCTCAGAGCAATTTGGAATCACAGCACTTAACCATACTAAATTATCATTGTCTTACGTGGCCATCTTCCCCATTGAACAGTGAACTTCCTGAGGACAGGGATTATATGTTGCCCACCATTCTATCTCCAGTGCCTACTGAGGTGCCTACCAAAATAGCATCCAATAAATGCAATTAAAATGAATGAATTAGTTACAGGAGATTTATTTCCTTAACTTTCTTAGCAGAGAACTAGACACATTGCAACTGTTCCATAAATACTGAAGGATCAAATTTTCCCAAGGACTGAGACCATGTCCTCTCCATCCCAAATCCTAGTGCCTACACTGTGCTTATTTCAGGGTAGGTGTTCAGTCAAAACCTGACCATGGGGAGAACACTTTGTAAAATGCTATATATTTCACGTAACATTCTCCTTGCTTGCAAAGTGGAATGGTAATGTTCACATGCAAAAGAAACACATGGTAACAAAACAAACTCACCCCAGTGTTTCTATGGCTGTGCTATTCTCACCAAAGTTACCTTTTCTGTTCTAACCACAGAGATCCAAATAACACCCTGAGGACAGCCCTCGGCTCACCCAGGTTTGCCACTTAGCCAACTGAGAAACATCATATCTACGATGCCAAAGAGTGCCCCTATTTTGTGGGAGTCAGAAAGCTGTGGGTCTGCAACCCTTGCTGCCTCAGGCTCGAGGATGCTGAGACTAAGCCATGTAGGGCCTCAATTCTACCTGATATAAAACAAGAGCAAAGAGGACCTGCATCTCTTCTGCTTCCCAGGTCTTCAAAAGAGAAATAAGAACCCTGGCAGCTTAGCTTTAAGTTCAACTGCTCAAGAGACACCAAGGAGAGCCATGATGATCAGCTGAGAGAAGTTTGGTCCCCAGTGAGCCGTACCAGTTTCCCCTTTCTAATCAGTGAGACTTACTCTTGGGAAGCAGGACCTAGTTACAAAAAACTCAAGCTTCCTTTTGGAAACAGCTTCAGGAATCAATAGGAAATGTGAACACATGAAATTCACCTGTGTTCACAGGTACCTACACTGAATAGGGCTCTATGCTGCTCAGTTGTTAATTAGATATAGCTCCTACTGACCATATTCAGTCATGTAAATATATATACTACTCAAAAGGGTAGGTTGAAGGAACAGAGGCTACAAGTGTCAGGAAATGGAAATTGCATTGCTATGGTGTGGACAAGGGTATAAATGAGCAGTTCTAAACCAGGGGCAGTTTTGTATAGTTGTCACAACCTGGATGGAGGAGTGCTAGTCATCTAGTGGGAGAAGGTCAGGGATGCTGCAAAACATCTTCCAATGCACATCTAAAAACCAGACCTAGGGAGAAAAACTAGGTCTGGGGACACATGCATGGTTTCTATTATAGTGAATGTTTAGCCTACCCCGATGATCACAAAATCAGGACAACGAGAATATTTGCATCAGTCTGTGCCTTTTGATTGGGGAGTTTAATCCATTAATATTCAATATTATTACTGTAAAAGCGTCCTTATTTTACCCATTTTGAAATTTGGGTTTTATTTGTCATATTTTATTTTCACCACTCTTTTGAGACTTTTAGTTACTTTTACTGACTTAATCTTCATTTCTAGACTTTCTTCCAAGCCTCTCTTTCCTGCCTTTTCTTTTCTGACTGTAGCACACCTTTTAGCATTTCCTAAAAAGTCGATCTCTTGGTTACAAACTTTCTGTTTCTGTTTATCTGTGAATACTCTAAACTCACCCTCATTTTTGAAAGACAATCTTGCCAGATATAAGATTCTTGGCTGGAAGTTTTTCTCTTGCAGTACCTTAACTATATCATACCACTGTCTCTTTGCCTCCATGGTTTCTGGTGAGAAATAAGCACTTAATCTTATTGGGTATCCCTTATATGCTATGCATTGCTTTCCTCTTGCTGCTCTCAGAATTCTCTTTGTCTTTGGCATCTGACATTCTTATTAGTATGTGCTCTGGAGTTGGTCTATTTGGATTTATTCAGATGGAAGTACTTTGTGATTCTTGGACATGGATATCTATGTCTTTCAATAGGGTTGGGAAATTTTCTACCATTATTTCTTCAAATATTCTTTCTGCCCCTTTTCTCCTTGTGGGACACCTATGACATGTATGTTTGCATGTCTCTTTCTGTTGTTTTGTTCCCTGAACAATTTTTTTTCATTCTTTTCTTCATCTGTTCTTTTGTATGTTTACTTTCGGAGGCCATTTCTTCAAGCTCACCAATCCTGTCTTCTGCCTCCTCAAATCTACTGTTATATGCCTCCAGTGCCTTTTTAATTTCATTTATTGCACCTTTCATTCCCATAAGATCTGCTACTTTTCAATGTATGCTTTCATATTCTTCTTTGCACTCATCCAATGTCTTCTTAATATCCTTAATCTCTTCATTGAATTTATTAAGGAGATTTGTTTGAACATCTATGGTTAGTTGTCTCAACTCTTTTATGTCATCTGGAGGCTTATCTTGTTCCTTTAACTGAGCCATATCTTCCTGTTTCTTGGTATGGATTGTAATTTTTGGTTGGTATCTTGGTATCTGGCTTACTAGATGTATTTATTCTGGGTGCAGTTTATCTCTTTAGTTTAGGGCTTTCTTGCCCTTTCTCCCTTGCTGGTTGTGTGATAGGAGCCAAGGATGTAGTTGGTTCTGTAAGCTGTGGAGGCTCAAGCTGCCCTCATTGCCCCTGGGACCAATGAATCTTCTCCTACCTTTCTCCTTTGCCAGGGTAGTGACAGAGCCACAGCTGTGTGGAATAATCCAAATTGTGCAGACCTAGGCTGTAGTTGCCCAGAGAGACTGATGAAGCTTCACGCTCCTTTCTCCCTTGCCAGGGTTGTGGATGGAGCTGCAGGTGTGGGCAGCAATCTGTGCCGTGCTGGTCCAAAATGACTGCAGTTGCCCTGGAGAGTCCGGTGTAGGGTCCACCAGTTTCCTCCCTGCTACAGGTGGGGCTGAAGCCCAGGCTGGGGCTGCAGGCCAATCTGGGTGAAAGAAGCAGATCCCTCCCTTCACTGTGATTTTCAGTCAGCCCGGCTGTGGCAGTTTGATGTAATTATGAATTCCAAAAATATAATTGAATCTCGCTTGTAAACAGATCTGTTAATCTGGGCATGATTAGGTTAGGATTAGGACGTTGAGCCCCACCCCTTGGTGGGTGGGGAATTGAATATAAAAGGCAAGGCAAAGGACTGTTGAAGCGGTTTTTTGAGAAGCAGTTTTGATGTTGGAAAGAAGGCCCCAGGAGAAGAGAAGCAAGCCGTTCGCCTGATCGTCTACAGCTGACCTTGTGGAGGAAACAGGAGCTAAGCCCGGAGAGAAACGCAGCCCCGGGAAGAGAGGAACCCCAGAAGTCTGAACCCTGGCAAACGCCAGCAGCTGTCTTGCTCTAACACGTGGCAATGGACTGTGGTGAGAGAAGAAACTTAACACTTTATGGCCTGGTATCTGTGGACTTCTACCCCAAATAAATACCCTTTATAAAGACCATCCCATTTTTGGTATTTTACATTAGCACCCCTTTGGCTGACTAATACACCGGCTTCCCCTCATGCTGGGGCAGAGTCAAAATGGGGACTGCCGTCCTCTTTCTCACCTGGACAGGCTCAAACTTCAGCTGTTCTCAGGGTTATATTTTAGCCAGCTTAATTTACTAATCAGTAGCTGAAGTTGGTGCCCAACCGTCTCTTCCTCCCCCGTTTTTGGGAAGTAGAACTTCCAATTCCAGCTGCGGAATAGCTCCTGAGGTGGCTTCTGCTGCCAGTGGAGCATGGGCACTGACCTTCGGGGTGTGGAGGGCTCTACTTACAAATCTTCTCTGCAGGTGGGCAGTCTCCTCTTTCCATTCTTTCAAGGATGTTGCAAGATGCTCTTCTGGTCTCCTGGAGCCCCCAAACAGGTGCTTTAGATAGCTCTGGGTGATTACTAGCTGCCATGTAGCACGAGCTGACTCTAGGACCTCCTTACTCTGCTGCCATCTTGCTGGTTATCTCCCTTCATTTTTTTTTTTTTTTTAATGTGGTGTATTACATTAATTGATTTTCTTATGTTGAACTACCCTTGCATACCTTGTGTAAATCCCACTTGATCATGGTGTATAATTCTTTTAATTTGCTGTTGGTTTTGAATCAGGCTAGAGGGGGAATCAGTAGATGGATCTGGAACCTGGCAAGAAGTCCACGTGGACATCGGTACCCCCAAGATGGCTGCTGGAAAACCCTCACAAGATTCTGCCATTTGGAATGAGGTTTCCTCCGGAAGCCAGGAGAAGCCCTGGATATTCTCCAGGGACCTTATCATTGGGCCCTCCTGGGGGATTGATGGGTGGGGTAATCAATCAAACAGAAAACATCTGGGACTCCACCTGTGCCATTAGCAAAGGGTCGGGATAATTAATGGTTTAAAGTGCAAAGGCTGAACTCTCTCGCTCTCTCTTGCCTTCACCCTCTCCCAGTTCCTGTTCATGCCTTATTCTGACCTTCTTTGCCCTGCCTGGGTCAATACTGAAGTAAAACCTGGGCATTTATAATCTATAATGGGAAATTATAGTCTATAAATCAGCCCTTTTTACTACTCTTCAGCTCCTTCCTCTACCTAGGACACATGATCTGTTATTTTCTCCCATTTCTCTTTCCTCCCTACCTTAACTAATTACTGGCCTAATCAATGTGGCGTGCTCCTGAAATTCATTTCCTGCAGTTTAGTCAAGGATCTAGACAAAATCCCTGAGACCTTGCTCGATATTTTTCCCATTCTTTTCTCTATCTGTTCTTCTGTATGTAAGATTTTGATTATCCTGTCTTCTACTTTACTGATTTATTCTACTGCTTGTTCAAATCTGCTATTATACACTTTTAGTGTATTTTAACTGTCTTCTATTGTGCCTTTCCTATCATTTTCGTTATGTTTATTTTTATACATTTAAATTCTTCTTTTATTTATTTATTTATTTATTTATTTATTTATTTATTTTATGGGTAAAAATCAAAATTCTCACAATACATACAAACATTTGCAAAATGATATATAAATATATATGCATATATGTGTATTTGCTTACAAAAATGTTATTTATATATATATACATATATTTTAAGAGGTGCTTAGATTACCCAAAATATTACTCGGAACCCACTGGGATTCCCATGTTGCCCACCTCCCACACCTCCCACCACATCCCACACAAACATCTCCCACAAGTGTGGCCCACCACCCTGAATGAACTTACACATCCTGGGGCCTTGCCACCAACCACAGACCACAGTTCTCACTGTAGACCACACTCTCTGCCACTCAGTTCTGAGTGGTGTGTGCTGATTTAAAATGGCCTACATCCGTTGCCACAACAGTACTCAGGACAACCTCCAACTCCCAAAGAAGCCCCTGTATTTCAACTGCTCATCCCCTCCCTACCCCAAAAGTGTCAAGTGGCCACTGGATCCACCTCATTGTTATAATTTCTTGCATTGCTAGAATCACCATATTTGAACAAGAGAATACCATCAAGTCCACTCTAGTCCATAGTTCTTCCCCCAATCCTGAGGGGACTGGGATGGTGATGTCCACTCCAACTCCAAGTGAGAGAGGGCTTATATCCCATGGATATGGTGGGTGGGATGATCCTGCCTGCAGATGCAGGCCCTCTCCATTCCCTGGGATGGCCATTGCCCATCGTTGTCTCCTCACCAGGTGACTTGGATGAATCCATTGAGCTGTAGGGTAGGAGTTGCAGCTCCACCTAGATTTCATGCACACCTGGCACATAGGTAGGCGGGAGGCTCCAGTCTCTGGAAGTATACCTAAAAACTCCAGCATCACATATAGGTTTGAATAGAAGGGACTGGTGAACCATGTGCAGGGAGGACTTATTTGAGTCTAATTCTGTCACTCTCAGGAGCACAGATTCCAAAATAGAACCCACTGATAAGGCATCAGTCTCTGGGGCTATCCCACCTTATATAAGACCAGGGTGTCTCCGGAGACTCCCAGATACCAAACCACCCCTGCTTCCCCACCCCATATTAATTCCCCCTCCTTTTTTTTTTTTTTGGTTGTTAGCATTGTTATAACTGTTATGCAGATAGCAAAATATAGCAACTAAACATTGTCAGTGATTTACAGTATAGTTTACAATTTAGATGATACAGTTAAATAATTTTGATGATATTTACCATGTCCTGTGTCCATTACTGAAAGGTAATGAAAAACCTTCCCCATGACCACCAAACATCCCATTAGGTCTTGACTGTTCCCTTCTCCCCAGCCCCCCAGGGCCCATGATACCCCCCTCTCCTAACCCATGGAATGTCAAGATTCACAGTTACATGCCCTGGGGATTTGAACCAGCACTTCCTAATCCATCCACCCCCCAGTGCTGTACCACCAAACCCAGGAACACCACCGCTCATCTGCCCCATCCCCCAACATGCAACCACACTCTATCCCTTTACCATAGATTATGTCCATATGGGAGATGGCTCAAAGCCTGCTCTTCTCTTACTGTCCTTTGTTAACCTATCTTTCAGACAATGGTTCTCAGAGACTGCTCACTTTCCTCAGTTCAGATCAGTGAGGTCATATACTGTTCATCCTTCAGTGCCTGGCTTGCTTCACTCAACATAAGGTCTTCAAGATTCATCCACGTTATTCCATGTGTTAGCACTTTGTTCCTTCTTACCGCTGAGTAATATTCCATTGTATGTATGTGCCACATTTTGCTTATCCATTCGTCTGTTGATGGGCACCGGGGCTGATTCCAACTTTTGGCAATGGTGAACAATGCCGCTATAAACATTGGTGTGCATATATCTGTTTGTATTTTTGTTTTCAGTTCTTCTGGGTATATACCCAGTAGTGGAATTGCTGGATCATACGGAAGATCTATTGCAAGTTTTCTGAGGAACCGCCAAACTGTCCTCCACAGTGGCTGGACCATACCGCAGTCCCACCAGCAGTGGATGAGGGTTCCTATTCCTCCACATCCTCTCCAACATTTAGTGTCTCCTGTTTTTTTAATAGCTGCCATTCTGATGGGTGTAAGATGGTATCTCATTGTAGTTTTGATTTGCATTTCCCTGATAGCAAGTGATGTTGAGCATTTTTTCATGTGCTTTTTAGCCATTTGTATTTCTTCCTTGGAGAAGTGTCTTTTCAGGTCACTTGCCCATTTTTTATATGGGTTGTTTGTCCTTTTATTTTCGAGGTGAAGGATTTCTTTATATATGCAGGATATTAGGCTCCTATCAGATATATGTTTGCCGAATATTTTTTCCCATTGGGTAGGCTGCCTTTTTATTTTCTTAATAACATCCTTAGAGGTGCAGAAGTTTTTAATTTTGAGGAGATCCCATTTATCAATTTTTTCTCTTGCTGCTCGTGCTTTGGCTGTGAAGTTCATGAACCCAGAAACCATTTCCTATTACAAGGTCCTGTAGATGCTTCCCTATATTATCTTCCAAGGTTTTTATGGTTTTGGCTCTTATATTTAGATCTTTGATCCATCTTGAGTTGATTTTTGTATAAGGTGTGAGATGGTATTCTTCTCTCATTCTTTTGGATATGGATATCCAGTTCTCCAAGCACCACTTGTTAAAGAGGCCA
>JAKSZT010007815.1:572555-609912 GCA_026826555.1 Tolypeutes matacus | reverse complement strand
AAGCCTGCTCTTCTCTTACTCTCCCTTGTTAACCTATCTTTCAGACATTGGTTCTCAGAGACTGCTCACTTTCCTCAGTTCAGATCAGTGAGGTCATATACTATTCATCCTTCAGTGCCTGGCTTGCTTCACTCAATAAAAGGTCTTCAAGATTCATCCACGTTATTCCATGTGTTAGCACTTTATTCCTTCTTACAGCTGAGTAATATTCCATTGTATGTATTTACCACATTTTGCTTATCCATTCGTCTGTTGATGGGCACCGGGGCTGATTCCAACTTTTGGCAATGGTGAACAATACCGCTATGAACATTGGTGTGCATATATCTGTTTGTGTCTTTGCTTTCAGTTCTTCTGGGTATATACCCAGCAGTGGAATTGCTGGATCATACGGAAGAACTATTGTAAGTTTTCTGAGGAACCGCCAAACTGTCCTCCACAGTGGCTGGACCATACCGCAGTCCCACCAGCAGTGGATGAGGGTTCCTATTCCTCCACATCCTCTCCAACATTTAGTGTCTCCTGTTTTTTCAATAGCTGCCATTCTGATGGGTGTAAGATGGGATCTCATTGTAGTTTTGATTTGCATTTCCCTGATAGCAAGCGATGTTGAGCATTTTTTCATGTGCTTTTTAGCCATTTGTATTTCTTCCTTGGAGAAGTGTCTTTTCAGGTCACTTGCCCATTTTTTAAATGGGTTGTTTGTCCTTTTATTTTCAAGGTGTAGGATTTCTTTATATATGCAGGATATTAGGCTCCTATCAGATATATGGTTGCCAAATATTTTCTCCCATTGGGTAGGCTGCCTCTTTATTTTCTTAATAACATCCTTTGAGGTGCAGAAGTTTTGATGATATCCCATTTATCTATTTTTTTCTCTTGCTGCTCGTGCTTTGGCTGTGAATTTCATGAAACCATTTCTTATTACAAGGTCCTGTAGATGCTTCCCTACATTATCTTCCAAGGTCTTTATGGCTTTGGCTCTTATTTATAGATCTTTGATCCATCTTGAGTTGATTTTTGTATAAGGTGTGAGATGGTATTCTTCTCTCATTCTTTTGGATATAGATATCCAGTTCCCCAAGCACCACTTGTTAAAGAGGCCATTCAATCCCAACTGAGTGGGCTTCGTGACCTTGTCAAATATCAGATAACAGTATATGTGAGGATCTATACCAGAACTCTCAATTCGGTTCCATTGGTCCATAGGTCTATCCTTGTGCCAATACCACGCAGTTTTGATCACTGTAGCTTTGTAGTATGTTTTAAAGTCAGGTAGTGTGATACCTCCAACTTCGTTTTTCTTTTTCAATATGTCTTTGGCAATTCGGGGCCTCTTGCCTCTCCAAATATATTTTGTGGTTAGTTTTTCCAGTTCCTTAAAAAAATACAGTGTTGACTTTTATTGGGATTGCATTAAATCTGTAGATTAGTTTGGGTAGGGTAGACATCTTTATGATGTTTAGTCTTCCTATCCATGAACAGGGAATATTTTTCCATTTATTTAAGTCTTCTTTGATTTCACTTAACAGTGTTGTGTAGTTTTCTGTATATAAGACCTTTGCATCTTTAGTTAAATTTATTCCTAGGTATTTGATTCTTTTAGTTACTATTGTAAATGGTATTTTTTTCCTGATTTCCTCCTCAGTTTTCTCGTTATTGATGTACAGAAGTGCTACTGATTTTTGAGCATTGATCTTGTAGCCTGCAACATTACTGAGCTCCTTTATAAATTATAGAAGCCTTTTTGTGGATTTCTCAGGGCTTCTTATGTATAGGATCATGTCATCTGCAAATAATGAAATTTTTACTTCTTCCTTTCCAATCTGGATGACTTTTATATCCTTTTCTTGCCTCAGTGCTCACGCAAGAACTTCTAAGACAATGTTAAATAGGAGTGGTGATAGGGCATCCTTGTCTAGTTCCCGATCTCAGAGGGAAGGCTTTTAGGATTTCACCATTGAAAATGATGTTAGCTTTGGGTTTTACATATATAGCCTTTATCATATTCAGAAAGTTTCCGTCTATTCCTATCTTTTGTAGTGTTTTTATGAGGAAAGAGTACTGTATTTTGTCGAATGCTTTTTCTGCATCTATAGAGATGATCATGTGATTTTTTTCTTTCAATTTGTTTATGTGGTGTATTACATTGATTGATTTTCTTATATTGAACCAGCCTTGCATACCCAGGTGAAACCCACTTGGTCACGGTGTATAATCCTTTTGATATGTTGTTGAATGCAATTAGCAAGTATTTTATTGAGGATTTTAGCATCCAGGTTCATTAGAGAAATTGGTCTGTAATTTTCCTTTCTTGTGGTATCTTTATTTGGTTTTGGTATTAGGGTAATGTTGGCATCATAGAATGAGTTAGGCAATATTCCTTCTACTTCTATTTTTTGGAAGAGCTTAAGTAGAATTGGTGTTAGCTCTTTCCGGAATGTTTGGTAGAATTCAGCTGTGAAGCCATCTGGTCCTGGACTCTTCTTAGTTGGGAGGTTTTGATGACTGAGTCTATCTCTTTACTTGTAATTGGACTGTTGAGTTCATCTATTTCTTCTTTCATTAATGTAGGCTGTTTGTGGGCTTCTAGAAACTTGTCCATTTCCTCTAAATTATCATTCTTGTTGGCATATAATTTTTCAAAGTATCCTCTTATGATACTCTTTATTTCTGTGGGGTCAGTAGTGATATCCCCTTGCTCATTCCTTATTTTATGTATTTGCATCTGTTCTCTCTTTTTCTTTGTTAGTCTGGCTAAGGGTTTGTCAATTTTATTGATATTCTCGAAGAACCAACTTTTGGTTTTGTTTATTGTTTCCAGTGCTTTCTTATTCTCTATATCATTTAGTTCTGCTCTAATCTTGGTTATTTCCTTCTTTCTACTTCCTTTAGGTTTAGTTTGTTGTTGTTTGTCCAATTCCTTCAAGTGTGCAGTTGGGTCTTCAATTTTAACTCTTTCTTCTTTTTTAATATATGAATTTATGGCTATTAACTTCCCTCTGAGGACTGCTTTTGTTGCATCCCATAGGTTTTGATATGTTGGGTTGTCGTTTTCATTAGTTTCAAGGTAGTTACTGATTTCTTTTGAGATTTCCTCTTTGACCCACTGTTTGTGTAAGAGGGTGTTGTTTAACTTCCATATCCTTGTGCCTAACCTGTTTCTCTGGCCCTTAGTGATTTCTAACTTCTTTCCATTGTGGTTAGAGAAATTACTTTGTATAATCTCAATCTTTCTGAAGGCATTGAGAGTTGTTCTGTGGCCTAGCAGGTGGTCTATTTTAGAGTATGTTCCACATGCACTCGAGAAGAATGTAAATCCCGCTGTATTTGGATGTAGTATTCTGTATATGTCTATTAATTCCAGGTCTTCTAATATATTGTTGAGTGCCTTAGTTTCTTTATTGATTCTCTGTCTAGATTTTCTGTCTAATGATGATAGTGGTGTGTTGAAGTCCCCTGCTATAATTGTAGAGGCATTTATTTCTCCTCTTAGTTTTTCCAGAGTTTCCCGCACATATTTTGAGGCACCCCGATTAGGTGCGTAAATGTTGATGATTGTTCTCTCTTCTTGAGAGATTACTCCTTTTACTAATATGTAGTGTCCATCTTTGTCTCTTACAATAGTTTTGCATTTAAAGTCTATTTTGTCTGATATTAGAATAGCTACTCCTGCCCTTTTTTCGCAATTGGTAGCTTGTAAAATGGTTTTCCAGCCATTCACTTTCAGCCTCCTTGAATCCCTGGGTCGAAGGTGGGTTTCTTGTAGACAGCATATAAATGGATCATATTTTCTTATACATTCTGCCAATCTGTGTCTTTTGATTGGTGAATTTAATCCATTAACATTCAGTGTTATTACTCGTAACGAATTTCTTACTTCAGCCTTTTTTTCTTTGGGTTAATGTATGTCATATGTTGTTTTGTTTCTCTTTTTGTCTTTTCAGTTGTTTTTAAACTCTCCTCCAACTCTGTCTCCCTTTTTTTTCCTTTCAATTTGTAGAGATTCCTTTAGTATTTCTTGAAGTGCTGGTTTCTTATTGACATACTCTCTTAATTTCTGTTTATCTGTGAATATTTTGAACTCTCCATCATTTTTGATTGCCAATTTTCCTGGATAGAGAATTCATGGCTGGAAGTTTTTTTCTTTTAGTATTTTGACTATGTCATACCACTGTTTTCTTACCTCCATGGTCAGCTGAGAAAGCTGCACTTAATCTTATTTTGCTTCCCTTGTATGTGATGGTTCTCTTTTCTCTTGCTGCCTTGAGTATTTTTTCTTTGTCTTGAGCATTGGACATTTTGACAAGTATATGTCTTGGAGTTGGCCTGTTGGGATTTATACTATTTGGGGTGTGCTGTGCTTCCTGTATCTGCACATCTATCTCTCTCAATAGAGTTGGGAAGTTTTTAGCCATTATTTCCTTCAACACTCCTTCTGTTCCCTTTCCCTTCTCTTCTCCTTTTGGGATGCCTATAATGCATATGTTTGTGCATTTTGTATTATCGGTTAATTCCCTGAGTCCGTGCTGGATTTTTTCTATCCTTTTGTCTATCTGTTCTAGTATCTCTTTGATTTCAGCAGTATTGTCTTCCATATCACTAATTCTTTCCTCTGCCTGTTCAAATCTGCTGTTATGTGAATCCAGCGTCTTTTTCATTTCTTGGCTTGTGCCATTGTTCACCATCATATCCATTACCTTTTTAGGCATGTTTGCTATTTCTTCAGTATGTTCTTCCAGTGTCTTCTTTATATCCTTAATCTCTCTTCCTTCAGTTCTTTAAGTTGGTCCATATATTTGTTTGGATAGCTTTGATTAGTTGTTCAATGTTCTGCATCGCTTTCTGGTTTTTATTTTGTTCATTGGACTGGTCATGTTTTCCTGTTTCTCAGAGTCATTTGTATTTTTTTGTTGCCCTCTGGTCATCATATTATCTTGATAGGTTTGTTCAGTTGATTAGCTTTTCTCTATGCTCTAGAGTTTTATTTAACTGATGATTCTGTGTGTGAGTTAAGTTTTCTCTTTGGCAGTTTTTCTTCTTATTTTATTTCCTTACTTCTTTCTATGTTCCCTTGAAGGCAAAAGATTAGGACCAGAGGAATCAAAAGATGTAAGGAAGGCAGAAGGATAATAGTAATATTGATAAAAGTTAGAAGAGGGGCCAAATGAGACTTAATGAGATGAATATTTAACTTGTGTAGGCAGTGTAGAGTAATAGGAAAAAAAGTGGAGTTCCTACAATGGACTGGGAAAGCAAATGGAGGAATATATATATAGTGATTTAGAAGGCTAGAATTATGAGGAGGGAGAGAAATAGTAAAGAAAGGGCTGAAAGGAAAAAGTTAATACTAATTAAAAAAAAATAAGAAGAAAACAAAAAAGATGGAATAAAAATTGACACCCTTAAGTTTGGGCCTATGAAGAAATGCCAGGCAGCTAAATCCCCTGAAAATAAAACTTTCTCGCCCCACTCGCAGCTCCAAGTGGCAGTTTTATTATTATTATTTTTTCCCTAACCATGGGGCTTAGCTGTCTGTGCCAACCACCACCGGCAGGCTTAAAACTCACGAATCTCTCCTGTTCATCCACACCGTTGATCCGCGCAGATAGATATCCCAAGTTTCTCACTCCATGCGTACACAGCACAGACCCCCGGGCAGGACCCCGTCCACAATCCGCCTTGCTCTGGGAGCTTGCAGTGTGTGCCCTCCTACACTAATGCCATCTTGGCCCCTCGGGACCTCATATATTTAAAGCGGAGACTCCTCCACTGAGCTGAACTTTCTCATTGGGTCAGTTAGCTAAAGAGCTATCCAGTCACTTTCTCTAGGACTCTTTGCAATTTGGTAAATTCCTGCTGATTAGGAGCCCGTCTGTCCCTGTCCCCTTTCTATTCTTATTGCTTTCTCTCCCAGGGCAGCAGAATGCAACAGCCTGTGTGATTGGATCCTTCCTTGCCTCTCCTGGTCAGGTTGTTTCATTCTGTAATTTAAATGGGACCCTGGTGTCCAAACTCACTGCAAAGAAATGATTCTCAACCGTTTTCCAGACCTACCCTTCTTCCCAGGGGACCCTAAATAGGCTCTTGGGAGGTTATTAAGTGCTTCCTACTGCTCACCTCCCTTAGGGGAATTGGAATTTTGAGTTTTCAGCACCAGAGTAGTTAATTGCCTGACTCTGCCCTCTCCTAGTCCAGGTTCATCTCTCCCAGATCAGGTAGGTAAATAAGGCTGCCTTAGCAGATTCGCTTCTCCCCTCTTCCTGGAGCCACCTCTTGCCAGCTGGTTAGCTTCCTAAAGTTCAAAGAGGGTCCAGGTAACCAAACCCACAGAAAAGAAACCCCTCTCTGCCCTTCACCAGAACCCTTTTACTCCTGGAGAATGCTCCCTCTTGCTCGGTGGCTGGTGGGAGTCAGGGGCTTTGCAGTGCATTTTTGTTTTGAGGATGGGGCTTAGCTACCTGCTGTTTCCAGCCACTGGGGTGAGCAACTCATGGTTTTCCCTTGGGCTTTTTATCTCTGTCCAGTTCCCTCCAGATTGATGCCTTGAAGCCTCCTGCTCTGTGGGTTCCCAAAACAGCTCACTCAGGCAGGATCTTGCCCCTTCTCAGATGTTTCTTGTGAGAGAGCTGGTGAGTGCCCACTTAAATCGATGCCATCTTGCTCTCCTTCCCACAGTGTCTTCTTAATATACTTTATGTCTTTGCCATATTTTCTTTCATGTCCTTGAATTGATTTAGGAGATTTGTTTGAACATCTTAGATTAGTTATTTCAAATTCTGTGTCTCTTCTGAAGTTTTAATTTGTTCCCTTGAGTGGGCCAAATCTTCCTCTTTCTTAGTTTGACTTGTAATTTTTTGCTCTTTTCTGGACATGATTATCTTGATGACTTAACTCGGAAGGTCAGTTTCTTTCTCTTTCCTAGGATTTTGTTGTTGATTGGTTTTGCATTAAGGTTCTTGTCTGGTGCTTCATTCAATTCATTCTGGACCTTTAGAACAGTCTGTGTTTGATCAGATTCTTTCAGCTCTTCTTCATCTGATTCTTGCTTTGGATATGTGGTACAAAATTTTTAAGATTGCACTTTTTGTGCAATTGTTTCACTCCAGGAGAAAGTTTTCTTTACTGTGTTCCTTCTCCAGGAATCTATTTGTTTTTATTTTGGTTTTTCTTTTTTTTTTTTTTTTTAACACTCCTTTTGTTGTCTCTGGCTGTTTTTGCCTGGAGGACAAATTCTGGGAGGAAGGTCACCCTGGAGAGGATTTTCCCAAATCAGTACTACCGAGCCAAAACAGGGCCAGGGACCCATGAAGGGGGCATAAACTGGCTCCAAAATGCCATGGGGAGGGGTTTGGATGGATGCCAAAAGCCTCTTTGATGATTCCTGCAAATGTACTTTCCTGGCATGCCCAGTAGATGGCACCCTTGAGAAAACTGTTCCCCGCAGGCCTAACGAGGGAATATGTCTTTAAATCTGCACTGCCTCCTTCCCTGCCCAAGGCATGGTTGAAACAATGGCTGCCACTACCTTTGTCTAGGGCAGGATGAAACAGTAGCTCAGAGCTGGGACCCAGTGATCCCAAATTGCAAATCAACAATCATGACCAGTGCTTGGCTGTGCCCACACCTGTTTTTGGGGAAGAGGATTTTCATGTCCCTTTCTGACAGCAGCAACTAGCCAGGGAGTGGATCCCAGGACAGCCCACTTTGAGAGTTGGGGATGGGTGCTGATAGCCACTGCATGGAGAGGCTACTCACATTTCTTTACAGTAGTTTATCATGCTCTTGCTCTCTTCTTCCCTGGATGTTATACACTGTTCTTCTGGCCTCCAGAGTCCCAGAATAGCTGGTTCAGACCGTTCCTGCCTGTTACTAGCTGTTTTGGAGGAAGTACTGAGTCCTGGAGTTCCCTACTCTGTCACCTTCCCTAGACTTTTCTATATCAGTTTCATGATTGGCTTTTCCATTTCTGCAAAGAAGGTTGTTGGAATTTTGATTGGGATTGCATTGAATCTATAAATTGCTTTGGGTAGTTTGATATCTTAATGATATTTAGTCTTCCAATCCATGAACATGGAATAGCCTTCCATTTATTTAGGTTTTAGTTTCTTTTAGCAATGTTTTATAGTTTTCTGTGTACAAGTCCTTTACATCCTTGGTTAGATTTATTCCTAGATATGTTCATTTCTTGTGTATAGAAACACTACTGATTTTGGGGTGTTGATCATGGATTCCATCATTTTGCTGAATTCATTTATTAGCTCTAGGAGCTTTGTTGTGGATTTTTCATCTGTAAAATTTTCATGGATATTATCATCTGTAAAGATGGTAAGTTTTACTTCTTCCTTTCCAATTGGATCCTTTTATTTGTTTTTCTTGCCTAATTGCTCTGACAAGAAATTTCAGTACAATGTTGAATAACAGTGGTGACAATGGACATCCTTGTTTTGTTCCTGATCTTAGAGGAAAAGCTTTCACCATTAAGTAGAATGTTATCTGTGAACATGGCTCTTCATATATGCCATGTTAAGGAAGCTTCCTTCTATTCCTAGTGTTCTAATTTTTTTTTTTAAATCAAGAAATGGTGCTGTATTTTGTCAAATGTCTTTTCTGCTTCTGTTGAGATAACCATGTGGCTTTATTCTTTGATTCTGTTGATCTGTTACATTAATTGATTTCTTACGTTGAACCAACCTTGCATACCAGGGATAAATGCCATTTGATCATGGTGTATAATTCTTTAATATGCTGTTGGATTTTATTTGCTAGTATTTTTTTGAAGATTTTTGCATCTATATTCATAAGAGATATTGGTCTATATCTTTCTTTTCTTGTGGTATCTTTATCTGGCTTTGGTATGAGGGTGAGGTTGGCCTCATAGAATGAGTTAAGGAGTGCTCCCTTCTCTCCAATTTTTTGGAAGCATTAGAGCAGAATTGAAGTTTAGTCTTCTTGGAATGCATCTGGTCCTGGGCTTTCTTTGTAGGGAGGTTTTTGATTATTGATTGAATCTCTTTACTAGTAATTGGTTCGTTGAGATCTTTTATTTCTTCTTGAGTCAATGTAGGTAATTTGTGTGTTAAGAATTTGTCCATTTCATCTAGGTTATCTAATTTATTGGCATACAGTTGTTCATAAGATCTTCTTATAGTCCTTTTTATTTCAGTGGCATTGGTAGTAATGCCCCCATTTTCATTTCCAATTTTTGTTATTTGTGTCCTCTCTCTTTATTCCCTTTTCAGTCTAGCTAAGGGTTTTTCGATTTTATTGATATTTTCAAAGGACCAACTTTTGGTTTTGTTTTCTATTTCATTTATCTCTGCTCTAATCTTTGTTATTTCATACCTTCTGCTTGCATTGGGTTTAGTTTGTTCTTCTCTTTTTCATTTTTGAGGTTAAGTCTCTGATTTGAAGTCTTTTTTTTTTTTTAAATGTAAACATGTAGAGCTACAAATTTCCCTCTCAATACTACCATTGCTGCATCCCATAAATTTTGTTATGTTGTAGTTTCATTTTCATTCACCTCAAGAAATTTCTAATTTCACTTCTGATTTCTTCTTTAACTCATTTGATTTTTAAGATTGTGTTATTTAATTTCCACATATTTGTGAATTTTCCATTTCTCCATCTGTTGTTGATTTCTAGCTTCATTCCATTGTGGTTAGAGAATACACATTGTATGATTTCAATGCTTTTGAATTTACTGAGACTTGTTTTATGACCCAAAATATAGTTTATCCTGGAGAATGTTCTATATGCACTTGAGAAGAATGTGCATTCTGTTTTTGTTGGGGATAATGTTCTACATATTTCTGTTAGGTCTAGATGGTTTAGTATATCATTCAAGTCCTGCACTTCCTTGTTGTTCTTCTGACTAGATTATTCTATCTATTATTGAGAGTGGTGTAATAACATTTCCTCCTATTAATGTAGAACTGACAATTTCTTCTTTCAAATCAGTCAGTGTTTGCCTCATATATTTTGGGGCTCTGCTGTTAGGTGCATATAAATTTATAATTGTTACATCTTCCTGTTGAATTTTCCCCTTGAATAGTATGTAATGACCATTTTTGTCCTTCATAACTGTATTTGACTTAAAGTCTATTTTATCCAAGATTAGTATAGTTACACCAGCTCTCTTTTGGTTATTACTTGTGTGGTTTATTTTTTCCCATCCTTTCAACAGCAACTTACTTATATCTTTGACTTTAAGGTGAGTCTCTTGCAGGCAGCACATAGTTGGGTCATGCTTTTTTATCCATTCTGCCCATCGTTGCCTTTTTTTTTTTTTTAAACAGTCCTAAGTGGTTTTTTAAATTTCAAATTCCCTGAAAGAAATAAAAATATATATATATAAAAATAGAATAATTTCACAAACTGAGGAAAGCCTGAATAAAAAGGAACAAGTTAGTACTTTTTCCTGAGAAGCAGATCTAATAGATATAGAATGGATTTTCTCCTTCCTACCTTTTATCAAATGGAAGAACAACTTTCTCTATTTCTAAAACATCAGAAAGCACACTGAGTGATAAATGGGTTGTTTAGGTGCTAGTCAAGCCCTCTAATGGGGATTAAGAAACATCAAAGCTGCTAATTTCTTTTATTATCAACTATTGCACATATTTCTAACTTAATGTAAATTTGAGAATTTCACACTCATGACCTGAGGCTCAAAAATCTGGTCATATTTTAGTAAAATCTTATTACTTCTTAGTAAGAATGTCCAAAGTATCTGAGCTAAATAACTGAAAGGAGCCAGACAGCAGGAAGAGCTGCTCTGATCTCACCATTTGCAGCCAAAACCAGTCAAAAACACCAATCTCAGGAGACTCTGATACAGTTATAAATTTATACCAAAGCCTCATTCCTAAACCACTGGAACTGCCCACAAAGGCAGATCCAATCCTAATGGTTCATAGATAAGGCACATTATAAAAGCTTTATAAGTCATTTTACAATTCCCAAAGCTCTAAACTTACTCATTGGTTTCCCTCAATTTTATACTAGTTAATCTACCAAACTAAAAACTTTTGTTCCCAACCAGTTCATCAGTTAGTCAAGACAATGGCTAACACTTTTGTTCTATGCATAACTAACTGATTGTTTATGTTAAAGTTAAGATTTCCAGTCTTAGGTTTTGATTTGAAATATTGAGAACACATCCCTAACAGTTTCTCTAAACTTGCCTTTTTAAGAAAGTTGAGTCGATTCCTATCATTGGTGACCATAAATTTCATAAGAACAACAATTCCCGAAATATAGTTTTTAGTAAATAAGAGATTAAAATGTCCGTAACATCTACAATAGTTGCTTAAGGAATCAAGTGACCTAACTACATCTTCAATTAGGTTCATTATATAACATCCATGAGCTATTAAAGATTCAATAGGATTCTGTGGGTGTGTCCTAGTTAAGTTATTCAAATGTCTAATCAACCTTTAAAGTAGATGGATAGTCTGACCAAGATAAACTGGTTTTGAACCCTAACAGTACCCCCATCCCATTTCCTGACTCTATAGGGAATTATAATGATGGGGCATATGGGATTCCCCTATATTTTTGATGTCACATTTATGTAATCTAAAGCTTCTTAAAAAAAATAAATAAATAAAGTTCAGGCACTGAAATGAGTGGTGTAAGAAAAACAAAATAATGCCAATCCAATAAGCCAAAGGTACCCCAAAAATATAATTTTAACAGGCTATACTTTTACAAAAACAAAAAACAAAATCTATTTGTTTCCTAAGTGTTATTTTATCCTTAAGCCCACTGGTTGTATATGCTATTACAATGCGATGGGATTTCTTTACTTAACCTGGCATCACTATTAAAATTCAACTTGTACTTGTTATGGAAAATAGTACTCATTATGCTAAAAGAGGGGTTATGCTTTATATAAAATCACTGCAAATTACAAAGTGATTGGTTTCTATCACCCTGAGGATTTTTTTTTTTTTTTTAAAGATTTTTATTTATTTATTCATTTATGCCCCCCCCTGCTGCTTGTGCTCGCTGGGTCAGCCAACCACGCCGTGCGGGCGGGCCTGCCCCCACCAGGAGGCCCCGGGAACCGAACCCGGGGCCTCCCATATGGTAAACGGGAGCCCTACTGATTGAGCCACAGCCGCTTCCCAACCCTGAGGATTTTTAATACATAGTTTAGAAAAAAATCACAAATATATTAATATGGATGGCATTCAACTTTTTTAATCCAATTAATCAGGAACCTTCTGCATTTGACCTGCCAGCTCCTCTTTCCTTTTGTCCACCTAAAAAAGAAGCATTTCTTGAGAAGTCAAGATTTATCAAGAACATCAAGGTCCAAGATATATATATATGTTTTTACCATATACCTTACAAATTTTTGTTTTTTGATCCTCCCCAAAATCTGTATCATTTAAAACTAAATAGTCAAATTCCATGGCCAACATGTTTAGCTAATCCACTCTTCAGTGCTGATCTTAGAAAACAACCTTCAATGGATGGTTGAATAATGGAATAAAACAAAGTTCAGGCACTGAAATGAGCGGTGTAAGAGGCCACACCTTTAACGTTCAAGTCACAAGTTGTGAAGTTTGGAAAGGGTGATGTCTACTGTCCTGCATCATCAGAATTTGTCGTGATTTCAGTGCTAATGGGTTGCACGTTGTCTGCAAGGTTGTGTGCATGCTCAAGAAACAAATCTTTAAGTACACTTAATTCCTTTGTCAGCAATTTACTTTTTGCTTCCAACCGTTCATTCTCTTCTTTGAGATGATTTGCTTTCTGCAGTGTATCCTGTGCTTTCTGTTTGCTTTTCAACCTGCTCTTTTTCACAGCCATGTTGTTCCTCTCTCTGCGTTGACGATATTCGTCACTGTTTGGATCCACAGGTGAACTCTTTTCACTTTGCTTGGTTGGAGGCACAACTTTGCCTCCTTCGCCAGGGCCAGTGGGCACCTTCAGTAAACCGCTATCATGTGACTGAGTATGGATGCCACTTATTCTGTTCACTCCTGGAGTAATCATTTGCAGTGATATCTTGCTCTTTTGGGCACTCTCCCTTGCCAACAAAACAGTTAGAAATGAGAGCAAGGTGATCAATGGTGTCCACACTAAACTGCCATGAAATCCTCATATGTACCATGTGCTGTTTAATTCCCCAGGGATGAACCACTTCTCCAAGATCAGAAAGCCTTGCTAACAGTCATGATGTGATCCTGGTCTCCTGCCCATGCATCCACCCCCACCCCCCACACCCTGTGGCCTCTGCTGTAAGCAGCCAAGCAGTATGGCCCAAGCCGACCCAGGCATCTCAGCCCTCGCTCCAGTGAGGAGCAGCAACAGTTACCCATCTCTGTCTTTTGATTGGGGCGTTTAATCCATTTACATTTAAAGTCACTACTGATAATATAGGTCTTTCTTCTGCCATTTTGCTATTTAGCCTTTTTAAGTCTTAGAATGTCTCTAACTTTTGCTAAAGCCTACTTTTACATTTATTTGCTTTCTTGTGTTGTACTACATTAAGTACCTTTTCATTTCTATCTGGATATGTGTTTTCCTTGTGGTTACCATAGGGTTTAATTTTAATATCCTAAATATATACTAATTATATTTGTTTTGATACTAACCTAACTTCAATAGCATGTATATATACTTCTCCCACACTTCTCCCATACCTCTTCATCCACCCATTTGTTTTGTACTTGCTACTACTTATATCTCTGCATATTGTATGTCCAAAAACATAGATTTATCATTATTTTTTGTGAATTTGCATTTTAACACATGCAGGAAGTAAGAAGTGGACTTATATACTAAACAATACAATAAAATACAATAATACTAGAATTTGTAATTACACAAATGGTTACCTTTACTGCAGGTCCTCCTTTCTTTATGCTGCTTTGAACAGTCTGGTGTCCTCTCTTTTTGGTCTGAAGAATGCCCTCTAGCATAGCTTTTAGGGCAGGTTTAGTGGTGATGTACTTCCTCAATTTTTGTTTATCAGAGAATGTCTTAATTCCTCTCTTTTGAAAAAGAGTCTCGCCAGATATAAAACCCTTGGCTGACGTAGTTTTCCGTCAGTACTTTAAGTATTTCAACCACTGCCTTCTTGCTTCCATGGTTTCTGGTGAGAAATCAGCATTCTGTCTTATTGGGCTTCCCTTGTATGTGACATTCCTCAGCTGTTTGTGTTTGTTACTGAATTACTTGTATTTTAAAAATACCTTCACTTTTGGACTTCAGCAGTTTCATTTTCATGGTCTCATTTTTGTTACAACATTTTTTGGAGAAGTATAGGACAGCTATAAACCCAACCCTTGGGTAACCTTGGCTAAATTAGTAGGCTTCCCTCAGCTCAGAATTCCAAATTTAAAATGGAAATAAAAATATCATACCCATTAGGAGTCATTATGATTCAACTGATAGAAAATCCAATTCCACGTATTTTAAAAAATAAAGGAATTCATTATATCATAAAATAGAATAGTTCAGAAACTAGGCTTCAGGTGAGACTTGATCAATTGGCTCAAATGATGCTACCAAGACCCCGTTTCTCTCTTCTCGACACTCTACTCTTTGTGGAGTTCTCTGCTTTTTTTAAAACCTCTTTTGGTGGCCTTCTGCAAGTTCTTGGTTCCCCTTTGTCACAAAGTGGCTGCTATTGTTCTAGACCTCACAGTCTCACTCAATACCAATGAAAGCCAAACTTTCTGTCTTCTTTAGTATCTTCTGCCTAAGATAGGGGAAGCTTCTTTCCTGTAAACCCTGCAATGTCCCTGTCTCCCTAATGGGGTTACTTTTCTATCCCTGAACCAATATTGTGTCCAATGGTGCATGTGTATATCTGCTTAAGCCAATAAATGCTCATCCTTAGGAGTTCAACATCATCCATTTTAGAGATAGGGGTGGTTTCATTTTCTCAAAGCCAAATCTTTGTAGTTTGACAGGAATAGAGGAAAATGGATGCTGGTGAAGCACCAAAAAACATTTAGGGGCTTTGAAGTCATTGACTCAAATGATCTTGAAGTGTAGAATGTTAGAGTGAGAAGGGACGTGGAAGAAAATCTAGTTCAATCGTGTCATTTTATGGCTGTGGACCTGCAAACCATAGAGGAGAAGAGACTTGCTAAAGTCATCCAACTGGCAGTCCTGCCCCCTGACCAGTCCTGTCTTTTCTTCTCCTTTCAGTCTCAGATACATATGGTAACTCAGCATATTGGGGTGAACTCTCTCCTAATGGCACGTCTTTAGCTTTCCTCTCTTACAGCGTAACTACTGGATGTTTGTAATTTCTCAAAAGTCTCTAACTGCATTAATTGGAACACATTTTGAAATCTTTCCTCACTCACAGTTTCTTGGCATGATTTCATGCTAGAGATGAGAGAGTCTATGGGGAATTTGGTCCCCTGATCACAGCATGTGGCTCAATTTATTTTAAATAGTTCAAGCATCTCCGTATAGAAAAACAGCAATTCTTATAGTGAGTGAGTGGGATTTCTAAACTCAAAAGCTAGTTTTAAAAAATGACTCCTTAGCTGATTCATGTAAGCCTTTTCTGCTTCTAAACAGCATATTGGCCATAGGACTGTTTTTTGGAATCCTTCCCTTTATAACTTATCCACACAATGATTGCTTGTTCATTTTCTAAACATCACAGGTACCATGAAATTTGTTGCGTGGAAGCAAGCTTTACAATACTAATTGGAAAAAAACAATAATAAATTAGAATTACAAGAAAGGAAGCTCAGTGAAATGGAAACAACTTTTATTTGTGCATCCCTATGTTTGTGCATCGGCCATGAAGTAGCTGCATGACTTTGAGAAGTCACTTTAAACTCTGTGGTCCTTATTTGCTTTTTCTGTAAACAGAAGATTGTATACTAATGATCTCCAAATTTCCTTTCAGCTCTAAAGGCTCTTCGATTCAACCTTTTGGCTTAGCTGAGATGAAGTGTCTCAGCCCCCTGGGGCCCTTCCTGATGAACTCCTTCCTCTAAGGCCAAATAGTGCCCACCAAGATTTCCTGACCTAATGGCCAGTAATGTGATACCCAGAAGGACTTTCCAGGTTGACAGAGGGTAAGTAAGATGCTCCAAATTGCTGTGTGATTTAGGGCAAGTCATACTTTCTCTGATCCTCAGTTTTCTGCCTCTAAAATGAAAGTGTTGGGCACAACATGTGCCAAGTCCTTTTCAGCACTCACATTCTAGATTCCATGCCTTACAAGTGGGAGTCCCAAGTGAGTAGTGGGAAGGACACCCTTGTGATGTTACTTGAGCGCATAGTAATAAGTCTGCCTATTGTTATGATGTTTTTGTCTGGTTTTTCTCAATGGGGCTCTATGATAGAGGATAAAATTATACCTAGTTAGGATTCATTCCATCATTTACCCACCTCAACTTCTACATCCTCAGTCAGCCATTTTTAATCCATGATCTTAGGATGAAGGCATTATTTAGGGAAGTTCTGGAAGAAAGTGGAGGTAATTTGTTACTAACTCTCTCTCTCTAGGGCAAGGGGGAAAGAAAAAGAGAAATACTAGGATGTCTGAGAGAATAACAGCTACCATTTATTGAGAGCTTCCTATGCTCCAGGACATCCTGTTAAGTGCTTTATATTTTGCATACGTGTAAATCACACAACAGTCATGTCAAGTATGAATTGTTACCCTATCAAAAAAACTAATAAAATCTGTTCCCAAGGTATGTGTTGGATGCTGGCTGCAATTCTCACCGGCTTAACCTTGACACTAGCCATTTCTGAGAGGGTAAAAGGGAGCTTGAGCAGGTGTCTTTGTTGGAGTTTTATATCTTTCAAAGTTCATGTACCTAGAACTGTTCCCTCCACTAAAGGCAGGTCAGTTGTCCCTCTGGAATTCATTACTTCCTACCTCTCTTTATGATCCACAGTGTCATCTGATAAAATTGTGTTTAATTTCCTGAATGGATTTTTAAAAATATATCATATTGCTCCTTATTGTAACTCTCTCAACATATGACTCAGATGTGTGTGCCTAAGAGACTTGTCACTAAGTGAGAAATGGACAATTCATGTCCAAGTAACAGTGGATGACACAGAGATAAAAAGAAAGTCTGCTGTGGAACCTAATTATTTGAGGGACTATGCTTCCAAACATAGGAAAATAATCCATAAAGCAGAAAAAAATACATCAATTGCAAAGTGTTGCTTTGATCCAGGTGGTAAAATGTCTTTTTCTGAAATAACAATAATCTACATAGTAGATGAGGTCAACACAGACTGAAAGGAAAATGTAGACATATAGTTTTAAAGAATCTAGTTCTTTCTTACCAGTCTACTGGTTAATTGATTTATCATCAGCCAAGGGTCTATAAATATATTGAAAGCAACTGTGACATTAGCACATAGCTGCTGTTGTAGTTTAGGTAGTAACAAACAGACTCTGTTTATGAAGACAAACAAATGACATTAAACCACAGTGAGCAATAAACTTAGAGTGTGATAATTTATGTGGTTCCCAGAGAATGTGGTAGATGATTTGATAATTTCTCCTTTTTTATTATTCAATTCAGTTTACTTTTATGCGTAATTCATATAGAGATAAATAAGATAGGCATGGGATACAAAAACAGTAATTACAATAAAATATGCTAAGTACTCCAGGAAAAATGTGTAAACAGCATGGAGAATGTGTTGGCTGGGAGAGTTGTAATGGAATGGTGGTTGACCTGAGCAATGAAGGAAGAATAAAAGGTCATTAGAAAGCCTAGGTGTATACAACAATGGGAGGAACAAATGCAGGGAGGTATGAGAGCAAGTTGGGAAAATGAGACGTAGTTCAGAATGGATGGGGGAAGTGATAGCAAATGATAGCAAGTGAAAATGGAAAGACAAACAAGGTCTTATAGGCCATGATATTGGACTTACTTGTGTAGGCAATGGAAATGCATGGCTTCATCAGATTTGCATTTTAGAAAAAATTAATAATCATAGTTTACATTCATTTAGGGATTATGATGAGCTGAATACTCTGTGCCGTATTGCATTGAACAGAAAGATCACTTAAATTGATTTCTAGAGTTGAGAGCAGAGCTAAATAAATGAGAGTTGAAGTAACCAGGGAAGGCTTCATAAACAATGGACAGTATCGAATGAGTAGGACTTGGAAAGGGAGGCAAAGATGGTGGGATCATCAGGTGATGTGAAAAATAAGAGAGCTGCTCTTGTGGTGGAAATCAACTTGTATTTATGAGACTGTGAAGAGACCCCAACAGAGCTGAGGCTGTTGTTGCTCAGGCTGTTAAGGTTGTTTTGAAGGGGGCGGGGCATGTGTTGTGGAGGGTCTTAAAGGTCAGGCGGTGGACTTTAGTCCTGATTTCCAGGCAACAGGGAGACAGCGGTGATTTCTGTGTGATTCAAGCAGAAGGAGAATGAGAAAGAATTTCTAACTCCAGTGTGCAGGATAAAGTGGGGGGTGAAGGTTGGCATACAAGGAGACAGATGGAGCCTGTAAGATGCTGCAGTAATCCTCACAGGAGCTTATGGTTTTGCCAGAAAGTGGGATTGCAGGGAGACAGAGGAAAGAGCTAGCAAAGTCTATAGGATGTGGGAACTGTGTAAATATGGGAGGTGGAGGAGAGACATGAGCCAGAGGTGATTTCAAGGATTCAAGCCTTGGGAAGCAGGAGGTCATAGAGGGTGCTGTTGTAAGACCTTGGTGCTACAGAGGTTCCCTCAGGTCACACCTGGCAGAGTCCATAGATCATTCTCACTAACTGCAGCTCTAACCCCTGTCCAAATCCCTGCCAGGATGGAGGAGGAAAGGAGATTCTTGAGTTTCATACTTTCTTCTATATCTTTGTCTCTGTGTACCAAAGGTGGTGGGACCTAATCATATCCATGATCTTGGTGTTTCATGTACCGCTCTTGCTATTTTGGGGAAAGCAATTAAATGAATTTGGGTAAGTTTTGTATTGGCTGTGTGTCTTGATACCATTCTCTAAGGCTAGGAATGGCTAACCACTTTCTCCTCTGGCTGAGATGTTATTCCCCCCACCCTCTCCTTTTGACGTACTTGGGTTTTGGCCTTGCCTCAACCAATCACAAGCTGTGTTTCTTTGGAAGTTATTTAACCTCTCTGAGCCCCAGTTTCTCCAACTGTCAATTATATACCTCAAAGTGGAAGAATTTAAGGAGGGGATGATTATAAAGTGCTTACCACAGTCCAGCACGTGAGTGAATAAAGAGCAGGAGCATCTGAGATTGTGTGATTGTTGGGATGACTATGAACACGATGATAATCAGGTAACCAGAAGCTTTAATTTCCTTCAGGCCACTAGACTATTTCTCAGCCTTCTTGGTTGTTTTTGATGCCTTCCTTGTTTGCCGCCTTCTGAACCAATGAGTGTGCTCCATCTTGGTACCTTTCTCCCCTTCAGCCACTCTTCTTTGTTGTCCTTCTAATCCTATGCAATCCCCGTTCTCCAGTTTCTGGCCAAGAATCGAACTGAGCATTCTTTTAGTACATTTTCATCTCATATGGCTCTTGATATGAGAAATATTTGGTGAGGGGATGTAATCTATTTTAAGGATGAAAGCACATGTAGGAGAAGGACATATAAGGCCCAAAATATATGCTTTAAATTAAGTTTAAAAGCAGAGAAAATCTTGAGGTTTTTCCCCACTCATTTCACAAGTGTTGTTGTTAATTGTCTGAAGTTGTGAGCTTTGTGAGATAAGAACCTCAGGTTCTCATTTCATATGTCCTGAACTATCTAGGAACATGGTATGGGCCTAATAAATTATTTGGTTTAAGGAATTGAATTAAAATAAATCCTCATCTCCTGCTGCCAAGAGTATTTGCCAATCTCCAGGTAACTGTGACATGAGAACATGCAAACCTGTGAATACCCTGTATTACATTAAAACTAGTTTTGATAGTGAGCTATGCTCTGAACAACTTTGGAATGTCTGCTCCTCTCTTGGGTGTCAAAATTTTTCTCAATTTGCTTGTAAAAATTTGTGAAGCTGTGGGATTGGGTGAAAGTATAGGGCCTGAGAAAATTCAGAAACTTATGTGTTCAAGTAAGGAATATACCAAAACAATTCTTTAGAATGGCAGAAATATCAATGAGAATGATATTCTTGAGCGATAAATAGAAGAAACAAGGGATTCCGGAGCAGATCACTCGGGAAACTCAATGCAAAAGCATGATGAGAAAACATTGAGAAAGATAGAAATGTTAGCAACAGATATGGATGTTTATTAGTGCAGAAAATGGCAAATAATTTTTGTCAGTGTGGTGTAATATTGAAATAACATATTAGTTTGAATAAAATAACCTGGTTCCAGTTCTGGGTCCATTCCTTACAGGAAGACTTGGCTAATTTACAACCTCTTTGAGTCTAATATTTCTTACTTGGAATATTAGGGCCATGGAAGTTTTGTGATGTTTCCTGAATAGTATCTTGCATAGATTGGCTAGAGAGCACCAAATGAATAAACATTTACTCTATGGCTAAAAATATCAGTCAGATAATGTGTGAAAGTATTCTATAAACTGCCAAGTAATCAACACACATAAGGGACTGGTGTTATGATTGCATTTATTTTGTCACAGGGCTCTTCTGTGAGAGCATCTTCTTCAATGGAATCCACGGCCAGCACAAATAATGTGACTGAATTGATTTTTACTGGCCTTTTCCAGGATCCGGAGGTGCAGAGAGCATGCTTTGTGGTGTTTCTTTTCGTGTACCTGGCCACGGTGGTGGGCAATGGCCTTATCATCCTGACAGTCAGCGTCAGCAAGAACCTGCATTCCCCCATGTACTTCTTCCTTAGCTTCCTGTCTCTGGTGGAGATCAGTTACTCCTCTACTATCGTCCCTAAATTCATCACAGACTTACTCGCCACAATCAAGTCCATGCCCCTGGAGGGTTGTCTGGCTCAGATCTTCTTCTTCCACTTCCTTGGGGTCACCGAGACCCTTTTGCTGGTGGTGATGGCCTATGACCGCTATGTGGCCATCTGCAAGCCTCTTCATTACACAACCATTATGAGTCCTCAACTGTGTCAAGTACTAGTTGCTGGTTCCTGGCTGGGAGGCTTTATACACTCCATAATTCAGATTATTATCACCCTCCAATTGCCCTTTTGTGGCCCCAATGTGATAGATTACTACTTCTGTGACGTCCAGCCATTATTCAAGCTTGCCTGCACTGACACCTTTGTGGCAGGGGTTATTGTATTGGCCAATAGTGGCTTATTCTCTGTCTTCTCCTTCCTCATCCTGGTGTCCTCCTATGTCATCATCCTGGTCTACTTGAGGAACCATTCTGCAGAGGGGAGACGCAAAGCCCTCTCCACCTGTGCCTCCCATGTCACGGTAGTCGTCTTGTTCTTCGGACCTGCCATCTTCCTCTACATGCGGCCCTCCTGTACCTTCACTGAGGACAAACTGGTGGCCGTGTTCTACACGGTGTTCACCCCCATGCTGAACCCCATCATCTACACACTCAGAAATGCAGAGGTGAAAAATGCCATGAGGAGGTTGTGGGGCAGGAAAGACAACTCAGGGATATAACGAAAAGAGGAAAGTGATAAAATGTACATCTGATTATTCTATGTTCTTAAATGTATTTTTAATTTCAGTAGGATATTAAAAAACTGCAGAAACAAATACAAAAACCTCATGTTACTGCTGTTGTTATTCTCCTTAGTAATTTAAACTCTATGGTATCTTTGTGTAATATTCCAAGGGTAGAGTTCACATTGTCTTGCTGAATCTTAGGAAACTTGATTGGCTTCACGATCTCCACCATTATCATGTAATTAATTAATATGAAGGCTCAAACCAAATGCAAATGCAAAGGAGAACATTTTGATGTAGATTTACATAGGTTAAAATCCCTTTTTGTGTGTACACAGTTTGTCCTTTATCTTTCCATCCTTCCTTCTTTCCTCCCTTCTTTCCTTTTGTCATTCTTTCTATTCTTTCTTCCATCCTTCCTTCTTTTTCTTTTCTTCCTTCCTTCTTCTCTTTTTCACCTCCCTAATGCTAACAATCTATATTATTAAAAAAAAAAATCCAGAAAATTAACCAGAGGAATGATTAGGGAAGATTTGTGGAGGGAGGATACAAATCTGCTTCCAATGTGGAAAAGTCCATCTCTGACAAATGTGCAAGGCGTTTTATATTTTTTTTGGTATTTTTGTATTCTTCTTCTTGGCTCTTTTCATCATGTGCTATAGATGATCTACTCATTAGTGCCAGAAAACCCTGGAACAATTTCAACTCATCTTACATGTGGGCAGATAGTTTAGTCCTTAAATCTCCTGGGCCTTCCCCTTATGCCCAGCAGCCCTAAATAAAACTAACTAACTAACTAACTATCAAAATGATATTGATCAAGTCAAACATTTTAACAAGATGATCACTATTAGTCCTGTCTAGGTATAATAAAATGCAGAATGTTCGAAAATGCTCATTAGGCCTAACTTGAAGAATCAAAGGGAAAGAAATATTGCCCAGGCAGGATTCTACTCCAGCTATCTGCCCCTTATTCTAAGATACCATGCCAAGTCCATTTCTTCTAATGCCTTTTGGTATTTCTTGGGGAAGTAAGATAATACGGTCTGTTCTGGCACCTCTCATAATCTTGGTCTCACCCCACCAGCGCATATCATTGTGAACAATTTAGAGAATATTATAAAATAGGTCCCTTTCATTCTACTCCTAGAAGGCTGCAGGATTTACTGCAAAGAATGTGGGGCTGGATTAAGACACTGGCTTTGGATTTGCACTCCTTCCCTCTACCTCTCCTAATCGATGCGATGACACAATGCAGGCAGGTTCCCTAGCAGAGAGCTGGGGCACCAAGGGTGTGCTAGTAGACAGGAGGTTCTTTCCCCTTTCTCCCGTGGGTGCTGATTGAAGGTAGAGGTGAAATACTCATTTAAAAAAATGACAGGCTTTTTTGTTTGTTTCATTATTATTATTATTGGAGTAATGAAAATGCTCTAATATTGATTGAAGTGATAAAAAACACCAAGTTTTAAAGGCAATTCCTTTAGTGTCCCCATTATTCATGGCCACAGCTGGCCATCAGTAAATCTCAAGAAAATGCTTCTTCTTCTGCCTGGAATGACTTTACCTCCCTTTTTCATAAGACAAAATTCCATACATCCTTTAAGACCCAGGTCACAGTCTCCTCTCTTATAAGGCCTTCTCTGTCCTCCTCCCCCTTGGGTTGATTTTACAACTCCTCTCCATGGTCATTTTTTCCATACCTTTGTCATTGTCCTTATCACTTTGATTGTAAGTATTTTATAAGTGTTTCTCCCTCGCTAGACTGTCAGCTCTCCAGGGAAGAACTGTCTCTTCTTTTTTCTTTACAGCTCTAATTATTGTGCACACAGTTGGTGCTACACAGTGTTTGTTGAATGAGCAATGCCTTAGGTCCAGGTGGCAATCCCTTCTATATCAGCTCTTACAGATTCTTTTGGAACACCAAATGTCTTTCTGTTAAAATTTTAATAACTTAGCCTCTGATAGTCATTGGGCTCTTCCAAGTGTGTATCAGCTGCACCCAAGGTACATGAAAATTAATTTCTCAGAATAACTATTTTCTCATGAATATAATAAGATTAACAACATTATGAGCCACAAAATATTGTTCTAGATATTAAATGAGACATGTGCATGCAATGCTTTTAACAAAGAACTTGGCACAAACTGAATGCTTAATATTAACCATCATCCTTATCTTTATTATTAATACTGTTGTCGTTTTTTATTTTGCATGATGTCTTTGTTCCAAGTACACCCATGATCCTCTTTCTGTCTTGAAGATCTACTCTGTATAGTTCAAACTTCATTCTACCCCCAAAAGTTTCAATCCTTATGTTTAGAGTACTCTGGACTAAATAATCTCCATTGCTTAATTTCTTTCGAGTGTCCAGCACAATGTCTAGTACCTTGTAGATGCTCAATAAATGTTTATTAACTAAACATTGATTGTAATATAGTTTCCCTATTTTCTTTTAAGCTGAATACTCTTATATTTTGCTAATGTTTATCCTGAAGCCTTTGGTTCAGAGTTAAGCTTGGTGGGGCTTCCCTCCCTTCTTGATGCTTTATTTATATTAAAGCAGGCTAGGACTTTAGCTAGGACTAAGCCCCTTACTCATATGCAGATTTGGATTCCTATCTTGCTTACAGAGCAATTGATATAACATCATCAGTGAACTATGAGTCATTGGATAATACATAGGCAGATATCTATTCCAACTGAACTGTCAAAATTCTCAGGGATTATCTCACCCACTGAGGGTTGAGACTTGGTTGGTCTATTGAGATCAATTACTCACTTTGTTCTGGTCTTCCTAGAAAAACACAAGAATCAAAGGAAAGCAATTTTTCATTGTTTTAAGAGATAGAGAAGTTTGGGAAAATTTAAAAATGGTTTCTCAATTTGCCGAAGCCGTAACAATCTAATCATACCAATTAGCTTTGTTGAGGCCATTTCATTAGCCCCTGACTTTAATTCTGTCACAATATAAAAATTAATGTATTTTTAAGATAATAAATGTAATATGATCTCTTCACAGAAAAATTGTAGAATTCAGCGAACTACTTGGCATATACATTTCGTATTTCTTTCCCATTTATCATTTGTATCCTTTTAAGAATAGGTTTGGTGGCATGTAACAAAAAAACACAACATAATGAGATAGAACTACACATGTACAGAGATAGAAATTCTAGTACGATTGTGGAGCTTCCACAAAATTATCAGAAATACAGACTGCCATCTGCAGCATGTAGCATCAACTCATAACCCCAAAGGGCTGCTAGTGCTCTAGTCCAGTGCTGTCCAAGAGAAACTTTTGCCATGATGAAGGTGTCTGTATTTGTGCTTTCCAATATGTAAGTGGCTTTTGTGTTTTTTTTTTTGTGTGTAAGTGGCTTTTGAGTGCTTGAAGCATGGCTAATAAAGCCAAGAAATTGAATTTTAAATTTTATTTAATTTCAATAAACTAAATCTCAATAAACCACATGTGGATAGTGGATGCTAAATTGGGTAACACAGGTCTAGCATTTCATCTGAATTCCAAGAGGCTGGAAAGGGGAAGGGGTAGGGGTAAACTGACTATTCTCTTTCTTAAGAAGATTTCCCAAGACTGCTACACAGCATTTTGCTTTCATCTTATTGACTAGAACTTAGTCTATGTCACTTTAAAAACTTTTTTTAGGAAGTACTAGGGATTGAACTCAGGACCTCACATATGCAAAGCAGGCACTAAACCACTGAATAACAGCTGCTCTGCAGTCACACATCACTTTTAATTGCAAGGGAAGCTGGAAATTATAATCTTTTATTCTGTGTGTAATTGTGACCGACTAAAAATCAGAGCTCTGTCCTGTGTAAGGAGGAAGGGGAAAATGGATGTTAGGATTGGCAAATAGTTTCTGGTGCTTTATTACACACCCAATTTGCCATCTAATTACACATTCTTCACAAATGTCAGTTGTAATGGTTTGGTAATATCACAGAATCTAAGTGAAACATAGTTTACTTAATCTTCCATTGTAGGTCTTTTATGTTTATTTAATTAATTATTCAAAGAAGAATGATTACTCCTATACTTTGTACCAGTATCCTAAGTGCTAGGGAGACAGTGGTGTAAAAGGCAAAGGGTTCCCTACCTTCATGTGGCTTACATTGTAAGTTGAGAGAGAAAGATAAGTATACAAATAAAATAGCAAGATGACAGAAAATGACAGTTGAGCTCTGAAATAAAAACAAAACTTTTGATAGCAGCTGGGTTGCTGTAAAGATTTCTATAGATAAGATGGTCCTGGAAGCCATTTCTTTAGAAGATGATTAAAACTGAGATAAAAAAGGTAGGAAAGAACCAAGCATGGAAAGGACCTTAGAAAGTTTTCCATTCAGTGGGAATGGTAAATACAGAGGCACCCAGATGGAAAAACTGTGGTATTTTCAAGGAGTGGAAAGAGAGCTGGGATGCCTGTGGTATAGTAAGAGGGAGACGTGAGCTGGATCATATAGGACATTATGTTGGTCCTACTAAGAAATATGGGTTCTGTTGTAAGTCAATTGGGAAATCATGGGGAAGTTTTAAACTATAGAATAACACAATCTGATCTGTATATTTTAAAGATCACTGTGGTTGCTATGTTCATAATGGATTAGAGTGGTTGAGTAAGCTGAGAACTGAACTTTTAAGCACAAAGAAACCAGAAACTGATGTTGAAAATTCTGAGGCTATGCAGATAGTATGCTTTGGGGTTTTGGCAAGTGACTCTTTGAAGAACAGGGTTCCATGTGAGGGACTGAGCAGACCTTTGTTAAACAATGTGTGGATGAACATGGATCCAATCAGCCATTTCAGTGGAAGTCAGGGTGGGAAATGCAGTTATTCAGGAAAGATCTGTGGAAAGTTCTGTTGTCTAATGGTTTGTACTCCATGAAACTGTAGGCAAAGCTGATAAAGTTTTTTTTCAAAATTTGTATGAGCAGAAGTACTGCCAGCCTGTACTGAAAGGGACAGAAAAGGGGCAAATTGAAGGAAGAATAACTTCAAGGGCAGAACCATGGAAACAGAGATCTGGGCCCAAGAGATCTTGGGTCAAGAGAATGGGCTCATCCAAGTGTGTGGAAATGGCAGAACCGACCTACATTTGGAAAGGGCAGGCCATCTGCCCAGGTGCTTGGAGGAGGTAAGCCTTGTGTCCCATTGGTCAGGAAGTGCCCGAACCCATGCATTCAGAGAACCTGACCACTATTTTGATTTTCTGAGAGGGTGTGGCTTACACCCCAGTATTCACAGCGAGCTTGGCCACTGTGAAAGTGTTTTAAAGGTTTGGGGCTTCCACTCCAACAGGACTTGAGGACAAAGAATCAAGCCACAGACGACTCTCAGATCTCAAGACCTAATACAGTTTGCCCTACTGGGTATCAAACTTGTCTGGGACCTGTGAACCCTCTGTTCCTTCAAATTTCTTCCTTCTAGAATGGTAATGTTTATTCTATACCTGTCCTGCCATTGTATATTGGAAGTAAATAACTTGCTTTCTAGGTTTCGGCGATCCATTGGAGAGGAATTTTTTCTCAGGGTGGACCACACCCAAAACTTATTTTGATGAGATTTTGTACTTAGCATTGTTACTGAATGACTTAAGTCTTTTGGGATGTTGTGATGGATGACTGTATATTGCACACGAGAAGAACATGTCTTTTTGGGATAGAGGGAGGAGTATTGGAGATTGAATCCTGTCCCCCACAAAAGGCATTTTTAGACAACAACCCTGGTCCTGTGGATGTGAATCTATTTATAAATAGGACCTTTGAAGATGTTATTAGTAAACTGAATGAAGGTGAGCCTTAATCCAATATGGCTGAAGTCCTTATAGGCAAAGGAAATAAGACATAGCAAAGGAAGCCATGGGGAGAAACCAGGAGCTGGAAGTCAAAGGAGTCTGGAGGAGATAGGAGAAGATGCTGCCATGTGCATTGCCATGTGATGGAAAAGACAAGGACCAGGAATTGCTGGCAGCCAGCCCCACAATGCCACAGTCTTCAGGGAGAAAGCACCACCTTATTGATGCCTCGACTTTGGACTTCTCTTGGCCTCAAAACTGAGCCAATAAATTCCCATTGTTTAAGCCGACCCACTGTATGGTTTTGTTATAGCTTCTGGGAAGCTAATATAATACCAGGAAGACAGATCTTGGAGGAGTTTGTAGAAATATGTTTTTGAGGATGAACTGACAAGATTTGCTGATAGAGTGGGAGGAATTGAGAATGATTTCTAAAATTTTGGTAGGACATACATGTGTATGTGGAGGTATTTATAGAGTTGGTGTAAGGGTGGAAGTAAGTTTAGGGGAGAAAATGAGGAGTTCTGCTTTACATAATTATGGGTTAGGTGCTTATAAGACAACCAGGTCCAGAAGGCAGGTGATGCAGTCAATATATAGGTTAAGAGGCCCAGGGAGAGGCAGTTCTAGATATGTTAATTTGAGAATCATCATCACATAGGTGGAATTTAAAGTTACCTGACCTGGACAAGATCACCTGGGAGTGAGAAAATAGTCATAGAAGACTCTTTTTTGTGGTTCTCAAAAAATTTACTCCTTATTTATTGCTACAGAAACCATTCTATTTGGCTTCTCAATCTTTCCTCAAGACTTAATATCTGCTCCTCTGGGTGTTATTAAAAATGAAAATATCATGTTAAAGCCAAAGGAATATATTGTTCAGAGAATTCTTGAAATTATTGTTTTTGTTTTTGTTGTCAAGTAATTATATCTCTCCGATGTGGATGTGGGAAGCCTTTTAATGGCATAACCTGGCAAAGCGGAGATTATGATTTTAGATTAAAACACAGGGTTGCTTTTTTGTCCTTGCCTTTCTTTCTTCTTCTTCTTCTTCTTCTTTTTTTTTTTTTTTTGACTATTTACACGTTTTATTAAATCTTTACAATCAGTAATTATAATTAAATACACAATTATATACAAGGGTTATATACATTTTGCCCAGACTTTTACATCACAGTATATAGTTTCCCTTAGAAATATTGTATGTATTTATTGCCAAACAATAAAATCCAACAACAGTAGTGTTATAGCACCTGTTAGTACAGACATTTTTTCATAAATTACATCATAAGAAAATAAATGGCTGTAAATTGGGCTTTTATAATGTCTCTTATAAAATCTAAACATACAATATTTCATTCACAGAATGTTTTATTTTTTTCTTATGTTCTGAATGAAGCCTTGTGCATAAAATGACCAGTTGGAATATTTACTGATTTTGTCCCCACCCTATGCTCTAAAATTATGAACACTATTTGAAAATTTTATGCTGAGCTTTCTTTATGATGAATTTGGCATGGGGTTTGGTGAGAGAACGAATGCAGGTTTTACTGTAGAAAGGATTGTGTAAAGGTAATTTAAATTAAAAAAAAAAATCTCCATAGAATAATTAGCCTCAGGATCAGAAATTCAGAGTGAACAATTTTTCATTTTATTTTCTAATACTGTAAAGAAAAAGGAAAAAGTATAATGCCAAAAAATAATTTGTTCTGAAGCAGCAATTGTACTCTTGTTGGAAGTCTATTAAAGTTTAAAAAGGAAAAAAAAAAACCAAACAAAACAACTACCCAACAAAATATCCCACCCCAAACATATTCTGGTAAGTTATAATTCTTTCACACTTGAAACATTATGGAAAAGTATTGCAAATTAGAGTCTATCACTTCAATGAAGTTTATAAGCAGAAAAAAAATTTATAGCTATTTTATTTTTAACTAGGTAAACAAGTTAAGTTTTAAAACTTGAAAATACCTAAATTAAATTGTCCTAACGGCCATCCCAGGGAATGGAGAGGGCCTGTATCTGCAGGCAGGATCATCCCACCCACCATATCCATGTGATATAAGCCCTCTCTCACTTGGAGGTGGAGTGGACATCACCATCCCAGTCCCCTCAGGATTGGGGGAAGAACTATGGACTAGAGTGGACTTGATGGTATTCTGTTGTACACATATGGTGATTCTAGCAATGGAAGAAATTATAACAGTGAGGTGGAGCCAGTGGCCACTGGACACTTTCGGGGCAGGGAGGGGATGTGCAGTTGAAATACAGGGGCTTTTTTGGGATTTGGAGGTTGTCCTGAGTACCATTGTGGCAACAGATGTAGGCCATTTTAAATCAGCACACACCATTCAGAACTGTGTGGGAGAGAGTGTGGTCTACGATGTGAACTGTGGTCTATGGTTGATGGCAAGGCCCCAGGATGTGTAAGTCCATTGAGGGTGACGGGCCACACTTGTGGGAGATGTTTGTGTGGGATATGGTGGGAGGTGTGGGAGGTGGGGAACATGGGAATCCCGGTAGGTTCCGTGTAATATTTTAGGTAATCTAAGCACCTCTTAAAAAAAAAAAAATCTATATATATCTATATATATCTAAATAACATTTTTGTAAGCAAATGACATATATGCATATATATTTATATATCATTTTACAAATATTGGTATGTATTGTGAAAATTTTGATTTTTACCCACAATAAAAAAAAAAAAAAAAAAAAAAAAAAATACTTGCCCTAATATCTAAATTCTAACTTTCAGATAAACTCCTTACTTGATTCAGATTTGTAAACATTTTATAAATCCTTCCTAGTCAAACCATATTATGGCTATGTGGATCACTTAAGCTCAATCTCCAAGCAGGCAACATTTAACTGAGGTAGACCAGATGTTTCTATTTTCTGTCTCATATAATCCCCTGAATCCTTAGGAAGCAAATAAAATGTTTATAAAAGGGAAGCGGCTGTGGCTCAATCAGTGGGGCTCCCGTTTACCATATGGGAGGCCCCGGGTTCGGTTCCCGGGGCCTCCTGGTGAAGGGAAGCCCGCCCGCACGGCGTGGTTAGCTGACCCAGCGAGCACAAGCAGCAAGGGGGGGATAAATTAATAAATAAATAAAATCTTAAAATCTTAAAAAAAAAAAATAAATGTTTATAACAGGTATTTTAAAAATGAAAAATAAAATAAAATAATGCTGTTGGAGCTTTATAATGAACTATTCTATGACAGTCTGTCAAATCAGTAAATGAATATACAGTCAGTGACAATGTTGGGGTTCTGAAGCTGAACATTACATTCTCAACTAGAGAAAAAATCGAGTATAAGTCCTTCTGGGTATTAAGTTTACTTTGTTAAAAATTTTTTTTCATTTTCTGTCTTTTTTTTTTTTAGGATTCACTTTTTCTAAACAAGTTAACAATTTGCTTCTAGACCTCAATGAAAGGCAACAACTCCCCCTAATGGCCAAAGGAAGGGAGAGTGGCAGTGAGCTGGCTTTTCCTTGCATGTCAGAAGATCCTTCAGGACATGAAGTCCTCCTTATTAGGAAAAAGGTTATGTTACTTTGATAACTTAGAAAAGTTAATTTAAAGAACAATGGTTCTGAGCTACAAATACAAAATCAAATCAATGTATACAAGGCTTCTGTAATCAAAGTCTTAGAGGAACGTCTGCTCCTTTTCTCCAAGCCCCATAATCAAGGCAAGTCAAGTAATTTAAGTTCCAGCTATTTTGACAGCTTTGTAACTAAGCACTATGTCTATCCTTCCTTATACTGTATGTATTATAGTGCTATCTTCTTACACAAAATTTCACATGCAGACAGACTAAACATATTCACTTGGCATTAGGTTTAATTAAGGGCCAATTAAAGATCTTGTGTACTACTACCTTCCCTCCCACCAAGTGAATTCTCTGTTCGATTTTATTATTCACTGACCCAATTATTTTAGCTGGAATATTTGAAAGTATCTATTTTTTTTTTTTTTTTTTTAGTTTTAAAAATTATGAAATTTATTTTATTGTGGGAAATAGTTATATAATTTATTGCTGACATGCACATATGTTTTGAAACACAAAAGACATTATATTTTCTAGGAGTAATAAAAATACAGTCTAGTTAGGAGCCAAAAATCTCAATTTTAAAAAAAGACAAGGATGTTGTGCAAAATCAGGTCAATTATTTGAGGTTTTTATAATATAATATTTATCACTAGTAGTAAATTATGATCAGCTAATGGCTTTGAGACATAAGAATAACAATCATGATTTCAAAACTCCTAATTCTAGAAATTATATGGTCTTTCGATATTTTGGCAATTGTAGATAAAAGAAGGTGGTTTGTAAAATTCACTTTAATTCCACAAATACTTTTTGGCACCTGTAAGGCCCTGAAGATGTATAGAGTAGTGGACAAAACAGGCATGGTTCCCACTGCAGTGGAGGGTATAGACCATTGGTTAATTTAGCTGCACTAAACTGTTGCAGTTTAAGATGAAAGTATCTATTTATCCCCTTATAAAAGCATATGTTTACCTGGGATCTAAGATATACTGTACACGAATATACGTAACTACAATACAGCACTGCTGTTTTTTTGACAGCTCCATATACAATTTAATTTCTTTGGTACCTCAAAACTGTTTTAGGAAAAGGTTATTATGTAATGTAATGGTCAAGAAAAAGGAAATTAAGTCTCTCAACTATTCCTTTAGAACTGATTTGGATAAGTTAAAAAAAATACATAAAATGAGTAAAGCCATGATTTCAGCTACAGGGCTGTTTACAGATATTAACAGTTTTTGTCCTTGCCTTTCTATACTGAGAATTGTCCCTATACTTTGGTTTATGATATTATTGTCCTTGCAAGTCACTGAGTCCTCATTTTGTCTTCTTTATAGAAGAGTCTTTATGTTTTCCATCTTTTATCAGATAGATTATCACTTGTTTCTTTTCTTTTTTAAAAAATTTATTGAACTATATCACTCATACATGAACATCTATAAACAATGTGCATAGCAATAGTTGTGAACTTACAAAAAAAACATACCAAACATCATACAGGGTTCTCATACCTCACTCTACCACCAATACCTTGCATTGTTGTTAAACATTTTTAACTAATGATTAAAGAGCATCCTCAAAATATTACCACTAACCAAAGTATTTTCCCACAACCCACCCTATTATTATTATTTTTATATCATTTATACTTAAACATATATAAACAGTAAGTGTATAGTAAAAGTTGTGAACTTACAAAGCAAACATTTACAGGAGTCCCATACATCAACTCTCCACCAACACCTTGCATTGTCATGAGACATTTGTTACAAATTATGAAAGAATATTATCAAAAGCTTACTACTAATTATAGTCCTTGTCTGACATTTGGTGTATTTTTCCCCCAACCCACCCTAATATTATTTGTTAAATATATTTTTACGACAGAAGTTGTAAACTTATAAAACAATCATGCACATGTGCAGAATTCCCAAACAACACCCCTCTATCAACACACCACACCATGGAGGAACATTTGTAACAGATTATGAGATAATATCATCCGATTATTACCAGGTCCACAGCATATATTTGGCACACATTTCCATATTCCTCCATTATCAACACAGTACATCTTTGGCATAGATGCAAGAATATTACATTATTACTGTTAGCCACACTCCATAGGTCACTCCAGTTCTATTTTTCCCATGCTGCTCCACATTCCAACCACCCTGCAAAGGTGATGTACATGTGCTCTTGCTCACAAAAGACACTCTTGCATCTGTACCATCAACCACAATTCTCATCCACCTCTGGGTTTTTAAAAAATGCTGGTGGAATTTTTACCAGGATTACATTGAATCTGTACATCAATTTGAAGAGAATTGACATCTCAATGATATTTAGTCATCCAATCCGTGAGCATGGACTATCCTTCCACTTATTTAGGTCTTTTTTATATTTCTTTGAACAATGAGTTGTAGTTTTCTGAATACAAGTGCTTTACATTAGTTAAGTTTATTCCTGCATATTTGGGTTTTACCTGTCATATTTTATTTTCACCACTCTTTTGACACTTTTAGTTACTTTGATTGAAATAATCTTCATTTCTAGACTCTCTTCCAGGCCTCTCTCTCCTGTCTTTTCTTTTCAGGCTGTAGCACACCCTTTAGTATGTCCTGCAAAGCAGGTCTCTTGGTTACAAACTCTCTCAGTTTCTAAACTTACCTTCATTTTTGAAAGACAATTTTGCTGGATATAAGATTCTTGGCTGAAAGTTTTTCTCTTGCAGTATCTTAAATATATCATACCACTGTCTTCTTGCCTCCATGGTTTCTGGTGAGAAATCAGCACTTAATCTTATTGGGTATCCCTTATATGTTATGCATTGCTTTTCTTTTGCTGCTTTCAGAATTCTCTCTTTGTCTTTGGCATTTGACATCCTGATTAGTATGTCTTGGAGTTGGTCTGTTTGGATTTTTTTGGATGGGAGTATGTTGTGCTTCTTGGACGTGGGTATCTATGTCCTTCAATAGGGTTGGGAAATTTTCTACCATTATTTCTTCAAATATTCCTTCTGCTCCTTTTCCCTTCTCTTCTCCTTCTGGGACACCCATGACACATGTTTGCACGTCTCTTGCTGTTGTTTAGTTCCCTGAGACCTTGTTCAAGTTTTTCCAATCTTTTCTTCATCTGATCTTTTGAATGTGCACTTTCAGAGGCATTTCTTCAAGCTCACCGATCCTTTCTTCTGCCTCCTCAAATCTGCTATTTTTTATTTCATTTATTGCCATAGGATCTGCTATTTTTCATTCCCATAGGATCTGCTATTTTTCTATGTATGCTTTCAAATTCTTCTCTGTGCTCATCCAATGTCTTCTTCTTCTTCTTTTTTTTAAAGATTTATTTATTTACTTATTTATTAATTCCCCCTTGCTGCTTGTGCTTGCTGTGTTCATTTTGCTTTGCATTTTTCTGTATCTGTTTGTCTTCCTTTGTTGTATCATCTTGCTGCGTCACCGTGAGCGGGCCGTCAGCTTACTGCGCCATGCAGCACAGGCCGGCTTTCCTTCACCAGGAGGTCCCAGGAGCCAAACCTGGGGCTTCCCATATGGTAAATGGGAGCCCAACCAATTGAGCCACAGCCACTTCCCACCAATGTCTTCTTAATATTCTTAATTTCTTTAGCCATCTCACTGAATTTATTAAGGAGATTTGTTTGAACATTTTTGATCAGTTGTCTCCCCTCCTTTATGTCATCTGGAGGCTTGTCTTGTTCCTCTAACTGGGCCATTTCTTCCTGTTTCTTGGTGTGGATTGTAATTTTTTGTTGGTGTCTTGGCATCTGGCTTATTAGAATATTTATTCTGGGTGCATGTTTTTCTCTTTAGTTTAGGGCTTCCTGCCCTTTCTCCCTTGCTGGTTGTGTAGTAGGAGCCAAAGATGTAGTTGGTGCTATAAGCTGTGGAGGCTCAAGCTGCCCTCATTGCCCCAAGGACCAATGAAGCTTCTCCCAACTTTCTTCTTTGCCAGGGGTAGGGGCAGAGCCACAGCTGTGTGGAATAATCCAACTCATGTAGGCCTAGACTGTAGTCACCCAGAGAGACTGATGAAGCTTCACTCCCCTTTCTTCCTTGCCTGGGGTGGGGATGGAGCTGCAGGTGTGGGAAGCAATCTATTCAGTGCAGGTCCAAGATGACTGCAGTTGCCCTGGTAGATTTCTGATTATTCAGGTTGTGTCAGCTAAATGTACCTGCAGTTACCTGGATAGGCTGGTGCAGGGCCCGCCAGCTTCCTCCCTGCTAGAGGTGGGACTGAAGCCTAGGCTAGGGCTGCAGGCCGATCTGGGTGAAAGAAACCCGTCTCTATCGTCACTGTGATTTTCAGTCAGCCCGGCTTCCCCTCATGCTGGGGGTGGAGTCAAAATGGTGGCTTCTGGCCTCCTTTTGACTTGGAAAGGCTCAAACTTTAGCTGTTCTTAGGTTATACTTTAGCCAGCCGAATTTACTAGTCAGTAGCTGAAATTGGTGGCCAACCGTCTCTTCCTCCCCTGTTTTTGGGAAATAGAGCTTCCAATTCCTGCCACAGACTAGCTCCTAGGGTGGCTTGTGCTGCCAAAGTAGGATGATCACCGGCCTCCGCGCTCCCAGAGAGGCTGGCACAGCTCCCCCGGCTTCCTCCCTGCCCGAGGTGGGCCTGGGGCTTAGGCTGGACTGGCAATCTGATCTAGATGGAAAGAAGCTGGTCCCTACCAGCACTGTGATTTTCAGTCAGCCCCGCTTCCCCTCATGTCAGGCGTGGAGTTAAGATGGCAGCTACCAGCCTCTTTCTGACTTGGACAGATTCAAATTTTAGCTATTCTTAGGATTATACTTTAGCCCGTTGAATTTATCAGTCAGTAGCTGAAGTTGGTGCCCAAAGTCTCTTCCTCCCCCGTTTTGGGAAGTGGAGCTTCCAATTCCAGCCACGGAACAGCTCCTGAGGTGCCTTATGCCTCCAGTGGAGGATGGACCTTGGCCTCTCTGGCATGGAGGGCTCTACTTATGAATCTTCTCTGCAGATGGGCAGTCTCCTCCTTCCATTCTTTCAAGGATGTTGCAGGATGCACTTCCGGTCTCCTGGAGCCCCCAAACAAGTGCTCTAGATAGCTCTGGTGATCACCAACTGCCCTGTAGCAGGAGCTGATTCTCGGAGCTCTTTACTCTGCTGCCATCTTGCTTGTTGTCTTGATTATCACTTGTTTTAAGGGAAGAGGTTCCTGAATTATTTTGGGAATAAATCATTGAATCAAAAACTGAAGTTAGAAGATGGCGTTAGTGTAGGAGGGCACACACTGCAAGCTCCCAGAGCAAGGCGGATTGGGGACGGGGTCCTGCCTGAGGGTCTGTGCTGTGCACGCGTGGAGTGAGAGGCTTGGGACATCTATCTGCGCGGATCGGCGGCGTGGACCGAACGGTGGAGATTCGTGAGTTTTGAGGCTGCCGGTGGAGGTTGGCGCAGGCGGCTGAGCCCCGCGGTTAGAGAAAAAAAATAATAAAACGGCCATTTGGAGCCGCGGGCGGGGCGAAAAAGTTTTATTTTCTGGGGATCTGGCTGCCTGGCGCCCCTTGGACCTTGTGTGAACAGAACAAACGAGCTAATCAGCACCCAGTGAACCGGAGGGGGGATTTTGGTCGGGGAACGCAGTTGATTTCCCTAGCCACCCAGGGATAAGACCCGGGCCGCTGCGGAGCCAGGAGGAAGGGACACTTCCCAAAGAAGGGAGGGTTCGGTTGGAAGACAGGGAAGGGTATTTTATATTTTTAGACATCGATCTGGCTGCCTGCACCGCCCCATAGCTTTGGGGAGCAGATAAGCCGAACTGAAGCAGCACCAGGCTGAGAGCAGACGCGAATCTGCACTCAAACTGATTTACTGAGCAGCCCAGTGACGCTGGAGCTCGGCGCCAGAAGGGGCGGAATCCGCCATCTTTAGCACTCCTCACTGACTAACATCAGAGCTTCAGCTAACCTGGGGAGTCCGGAAAGTGGGACGTGCTTGATTAATTTCCACGGGCCCAGCTAGGGTCCCTTTCGTAAGGGGGTTGGTCTAGAGGAGGAATTATTTTGGGTCCTGCATTTGGCTAAAAAAAAAAAGTGAGGTCACCTCAACAAATGAAAAATAAATTCTTTTTAATTTAGTTTAATAGCTAAAAGCTGCTTCAGGATCTGCATATAGAACCCTGTGGGGAAATTCATTGATAAACACAAGTAGGCAGGAAGGATCCACGTGGACCCTAGGGGAATCATTGACCCCCCTTAGCTCTGTTTGACTGCTTGCCTGTGTGGATCTTTGGTTGCTCTCTGTTACTTTCTGGTCTATTGCTATTATTCCCGTTTTCCTCCCCCCTTCCTTTTTCCTTCTATTTTTTTTAAATAGATGCTGCCAGCTGGTCACTTATGTGCTGGGCTTCTTATTCAGTAATTTCCCACTCGCTGTATATATTGAT
>JAKSZT010007815.1:518665-567555 GCA_026826555.1 Tolypeutes matacus | reverse complement strand
ACCTACAGCTCAATGGACTCATCCAAGTCACCTGGTGAGGAGACAACGATGGGAAATGGCCATCTCAGGGAATGGAGAGGGCCTGCATCTGCAGGCAGGATCATCCAACCCACCATATCCATGGGATATAAGCCCTCTCTCACTTGGAGTTGGAGTGGACATCACCATCCCAGTCCCCTCAGGATTGGGGGAAGAACTATGGACTAGAGTGACTTGATGGTATTCTCTTGTTCACATATGGTGATTCTAGCAATGCAAGAAATTATAACAATGAGGTGGATCCAGTGGCCACTTGACAGTTTTTGGGTAGGGAGGGGATGAGCAGTTGAAATACAGTGGCTTCTTTGGGAGTTGGAGGTTGTCCTGAGTACTGTTGTGGCAACGGATGTAGGCCATTTTAAATCAGCACACTCCACTCAGAACTGTGTGGGAGAGAGTGTGGTCTACAGTGTGAACTGTGGTCTGTGGTTGGTGGCAAGGCTCCAGGATGTGTAAGTTCATTGAGGGTGGTGGGCCACACTGTGGGAGATGTTTGTGTGGGATATGGTGGGAGGTGTGGGAGGTGGGCAACATGGGAATCCCAGTGGGTTCCATGTAATATTTTGGGTAATCTAAGCACCTCTTAAAATATATGTATATATATATATATATATATAAACAACATTTTTGTAAGCAAATACACATATATGCATATATATTTATATATCATTTTGCAAATGTTTGTATGTATTGTGAGAATTTTGATTTTTACCCATTAATAAAAAAAAAAAAAAAAAGATGGATATAAGATGCATGGAGAACTTGAAAAAAAAAAACAAAAAACTGAAGTTAATATAATACATATGCATTTTAGAAAACTGGAAAAATATGGTAAGCCAAAAGAAGAAAATAAAAATCATCTTTAATTCTAACACCCAGAGTTAACCATTGACAATGTTTTTGGATGGATTCCATCTAAAATTTTAATGGATTTTCACTTTTAGAGTTTTATGTCCTCATAACGACATTGGAAAGTTTGGCTAGGTTAGGACTCATTAATCTATTTCACTGTTTCTCAGAGTCTCCCTTTCCTTATCCCTAAGAAAGGGACAGGCAATACATATGTCACAGGATTGTGCAGTGATTTTATAACATGGCCCCCAAATCCTTCATTTTATTCTATTGTATGCAAAAATATTTACTACAGCTCCATGCTTATATTCTACTAGTTTCACCATTTTCAAAAGAGTGTACTCTACCTTTCCAACCGTTTCTATAAATGTGCTGGGGTTTTAATGTTTCTGAGCCCAGTTTTGGACATGTTTCTGCCTTTTCATCTATCTTTGTTAACCTGCTTGGCCAAGTTTGGGACATTTGCCTGTTTGTGGAGTGGGGATGAGAATGACAGAATAGGCGGAGTTATCTCAATTTGACTGAGATTAGGCTGTTCCTCCAAGGAACATCAAAGTTCAATTACAAAATGAAGTGGATATGGATTCCTTGCACTAAAAACCTCAGCTCTCTATTCCCTTTCACCTGATGATTGCTCAGCAAATTCCCAATCTCTTCCATATACATATTTCAAGTGTATTAAAAAGAATTTAATTTTTTATTTACAATCTAAAAGGAGACAACCAAAGTCTCTTTCTGTTCCTAAATTCAGCTCCAAGTTCAGGATCTCTGGGTGATATGCATGCTCCTTGGTAAGGCTTTTTTTTTTTTTTTTTTCTTTTTTAATGTATATATTTTTATTTTTTTAAAAAGATACTTAGATTACATAAATGTTACACAAAAAATATAGGGAGTCCCATATGCCCCACTCCCCACATCTCCCACACCCTCCCACATAAACCACATCCTTCATTAGTGTGGCACATTCATTGCAATTGATAAATGCATCCTGGGGCATTGCCACTGAGCATGGACCATCGTTCACATTGTAGATTACACTCTCTCCCACACAATTCTGCAGGTTATGGGAAGATATATAATGGCCTATATCTGTCATTGCAATGTCATTCAGGACTATTCCCAAGTCCCGAAAAAGCCCCCATATTAGTCATGTTTTTTCCCCCTCCCTGTCCCCAGAGTCTCCAGTGGCCACTGTCTCCACATTAATGTAATTTATTCCATTGCTAGAATCACAATAAGTCTATAGTAGAATACCAGTAAGTCCACTCTAGTCCATAGTCATTCCCCAATCCTGAGGATTCTCGGATGGTGATGTCCACTCCACCTCTAATTGAGAGGGGGCTTCGATCCCATACAGCCAATGGATGGGACTCACTTGCTTGGAATTGTAGGCTCTCTCATTTCCTTGGTATGGTGGTTGTCTATCCTTGCCTCCTTCTTAGTTGTTCTAAGTGAGACCAATGAACTGGAGAGTAGATGTTGCAACTCCGCTAAGGCTCAGGGCCCAGCTGGCACATGGACAGCCCAAAGATTTAAGTCTCTTGGGTATATACCTACCAACTCCAGCACCAAGTATAGGTTCAAATAGAAGGGACAGATGAGCCATGTGTAGGGAAGCCATAATTGAGTCCAACTCTGTCACTCTCAGGAGCACAAACTCCAAAGTAGGGCCCACTGGCAAGGCACCTTTGGTAAGATTTTTTTTTTGTAAGGTTTTAATGTAGCTCTTCATGATCTGGCAGCCTATGACTAGCTGATAAATTTCACCACTCCAAACATACTCAATGGACAATGGGAGGGGTGAAAAATAATCATTTACAACCTTAGTATTGTAGCATGAACTCTGAGCCACTTTTCATAACCCCCACTGCCAAAACAGCTCCCTCCCTAACGACGTTGGAAAAGTTTCCATTTCACTTTCTGTCTGAGACTCGGGTCTATCTGAAACCTATGGAGAGAAATTCGTTGTTTTTAACAGCTCCAGCCAGACCAGCCTTAATTAGCTCTAACTGCAAAGACATGCGCAGTTAAAAGAAAGTTAACCTAGGAGAAAACTTTGCCTAATTATAAAAGTAAAAATCACACTTGCTGAAACTGCCACATACTAACTCACTAGAATGAGCCCCTCCTTCTTAACTTGTTAAAACTTTCACTTCCCTCTTTTAAAAATAATGAGGGACTTATCTAACCCAGAACAAGTTCCTGCACTCTTCTTTCTCCACAGAACTAACCCAGACTAGTGAAGCATGCACAGAACTTAAAATGACCCCGAGACATAAAAAACTCTGTGAGCATAACCAAAGTGGGCAAGAACTACAGGAAAGAAAATACCAGACCTAGGAGAAAGCAAGAAATCTGACCCCGTTACAAATCCACTTCTAATAGGAATGACCCACTTGCAATCCCTAATTTGAATGTGGACACAGCTAATGATAATAACCAACTTGCAGTCATTAATTTGAATGTTTACTAACCAATCCCAATAGGCCAATAGCCTTAATGTCCCTATCCCGACCTCTCTTTGTTTAATCCAATAAATATCTCTCACCTTTCCAGCTCTGGGAGACAGATACGAGGGAAATAACTCCTCCTGTCTTTGCGGGGCTAGGCTTTGCTAAATAACCTTTTTCTCTTCTCAAAATCCTGGTGTCTACTGATTAAATCTGTGTACATTGGGCAAGGACTCACATTTGGTCCACAACAATTTGGATAAAGGGAGATGATAAACAACATACATCGGTCCATAGCAACTATTCACTGGTGTACAAATACTTGTACAAGTCCCTGCTTTCGGTTGCTGGGTCATAAGGTTTGTATGTTTAACTTTTTGAGGAACTACCAAACTGCTTTCCACAGCGGCTGCACCATTTTACATCCTCACCAACAATGTACTAAAGATCCTATTCCTCCACATCCTTCCTAGTTCTTCTTTTTCTGTTTTTTTTTTTTTTTAATTTTAATATATTCAGGTGGGTATGAGGAAGCATTGCACTGTGGTTTTTATTTACATTTCCTTAATGGGTAATGATGTTGAGGATCTGTTCATGACTGTGTTGGCCTTTGTATATCTTCTTTGGAGAAATGCCTAGTCAAGTCTTTTGTCCTATTGTGTCTTTTGGTTGTTGAGTTGTAGAAGTTCTTTATGTATTCGCGTTATTAAACCCTTATCAGATATATACCTTCCATATATTTTCTCCCATTCTATCGTTTTTCTTTTCATTTTCTTGATGTTATCCTTATAGGTGCACAAAAGTTTTAAATTTAAATGATGTCTGACTTGTCTATGTTTCTTTTTTGTTGCTCATACTTTTGGTGTAAAGTCTAAGAATCCATTGCCAAAACCAAGGTTATGAAGATATTTCCCTATGTTTTTTCATAAGGGTTTTATAGGGTTAGCTCTAATATTTAGAAAATTGATCCACCTTGAGTTAATTTTTGTATATGATGGGAGGTAGGGGTCTTTTGCATGTGGATATCAAGTTTTCTCAGCACCATTTTTTAAAAAGAGACTCTTCTTGACCCAACTGAGTGGACTTGGCACCCTTGTCAATAATCAATTGACCATAGATGTCAGGGTTTATTTCTGAGCTGTTAATTCAATTCCATTGGTGTATGTGTCTGTCCTGTGCTAGTACAACACTGTTTTTATCGCTGTACCTTTGTAATAAGTTTTGAAATTGGAAAGTGTGAGTCCTCATACTCTGTTCTTTTTCAAGATGGTTTTTGCTATTCAGGGTCCTTTACCTTTTCATTAAAATTTGATTATTAGTTTTTCCATTTCTGCAAGAAAGACGGTAGGAACAATTTTGTTTTAAATCCTACAATTTGCTTTGGATAGTACTGGCATCTTAATAATATTGTCTTACAATCCCTGAGCATGGAATATCTTTCCTTATTTAGGGCATCTTTAATTTCTTTCAATAATTATTTGTAGTTTTCTGTGTAAAAGTCCTTAACAATCTTGGTTGAATTTGTTCCTAGATATTTTTTTCTTTTTGTTGCTATTTAAATGGAATTATTTTCTTGATTTCCCTTTTTTAATCATTCATTGAACTGTATAGAAACACGACTGACTTTTGTGTCTTGTTCTTGTTTACTGCAATTTAGATGAATTCCTTTGTTAGCTCTAGTAGCTTACTTGTAGATTCTTGGGGCTTTTCTGTATATAGGAACATGCTATCTGCAAATAATGATGGTTTTACTTCCTCCCTTCCAATTTGTATGCCTTTATGCCTTTTACTTCTTTTTCATGCCTAATTGCCCTGGATCACACTTCCAGGAAAATGCTGAATAGCAATGGTGAAAGTGGTCACCTTTGTATTCTTTTTGATGTGGGAGGAAAGTGCTGTGTCTGTTACTGTTGAGTATGATGTTATCTATGGCTTTTTCACAGATGCTCTTTATCATGTTTAGGTAGTTCCCTGCTATTCCTCTTTTTCTGAGTGTTTTTGTCAAGGAAGGCTGTTGGATTTTGCCAAATACCCTTTGTGTTTCAATTGAGAGGATCATGTTTTTTTTCCTTTCATTCTATTAATGTGGTATAGTACAAATGATTGATTTTCTTATTTCGAACCACCCTTGCATTCTTAGGAGAACTCCCACTTGATTATGTTTTATAATGTTTTTAATGTACAATTGGATTCTGTTTGCAATTATTTTGTTGAGGATTTTTGCATCTATATTTGTAATTTTCTTTTCTTGTGATTTCTGGCTTTGGATTTAGGGTGGTGCTGACCTCGTAGAATAAGTTAGGAACACTTTCCTCTTCAATTTTTGAAAGAGTTTGAGAAGGATTGCTATTAATTTTTCTTTGAAAGTATGGGAAAATTCACCAGTGAAACCATATGGCCCTGCACTTTTTTTTTTGTTGGGAGGTTTTTGATTACTGATTCAATCTCTTTACTTGTTATTGGTCTGTTGGGATCTATTTCTGTTTGAGACAATTTAGGTAATGTGTATATTTCTAGGTATTTTTCCACTTTATCTAGATTATCTTATTTGTCACCATACAATTGTTTATAGTATTCTCTCTTTAAAAAAAATTATTTTATTTATTTATTCCTTCCCCCTTGTTGTTTGCAGTTGCTGTCTGTGCTCTGTGTCCATTTGCTGTATGCTCTCTGTGTCTGCTCGTCTTCTCTTTAGAAGGCACTGGGAACTGAACCTGAGAACCCCCATGTATGTGGAAGAGAGGTGCTCAATCACCTGAGCCACCTCAGCTCCCTGGTTTGTTGTGTCTCTCATTGTGTTTCCTCTTTGTGTCTCTTTTGTTGAGTCATCTTGTTGCATCAGCTGGCTGCACCTGCCTGCTGTGCCTGCCTGCTGTGCCAGCTCACCTTCTTTAGGAGGCACCGGGAACTGAATCTGGGACCTCCCATGTGGTAGGTGGAAGCACAGCTGCTTGAGCCATATCTGCTTCCCAATAGTGTTCTCTGGTCCTTTTAATTTTTGTAAGTTCAGTAGTGCTATCATCATTTTCATTTCTGATTTTACTTATTTGCATCTGTTGCCCTTTTTTATTTTTCAGACTCACTAAAAGTTTGTCAATTTTATTGATTTTTTTTTCAAACAGCCAACTTTTTGTTTTTAAACTTAATTGTTTTTCTGTTCTCTATTTCATTTATCTCTCTTCTCCTCTTATTTCCTTTCTTCTGATAATTTAGGGTTTACTTTGTTCTTTTTCTAATTCCTCAATATGAAATTAGGTTATTAATCTGGGACCTTTATCATTTTTTAGCATATCTGTTCATTGCTATATATGTCCCTCTGATCACTGCCTGTGCGGCATTTTGTATATTTAGTATATTTTGTTTCTGTTTTCATTCATTTCCCAATTTCCCTTGTAATTTCTTTTTTGACCCATTGGTTGTTTACAAGAATATTGCTTAATATCCACATATTTGTGAAATCAGTTGCATATATGTTTATCATAATTATTTCTTCTAGGAGAATTGCCTTTATCAGCATATAGTGTCCTTCCTCATCTCTTTAACAGTTTTTGATTTAGTGTCTGTTTTTTTATTTAGTAATTTTTATTGAAGCATATCATTTATACGTGAACATGTATAGACAAAGTTGTGAACTTACAAAACAAACATGAACATCATCATACAGGGCTCCCATACATCATCTCACCACCAACATCTTGTTTGTGATTACTGTGAATTATTTGTTACAAACTATAAAAGAGGATCATCAAAATATTAATACTAACTATAGCTAATATCTTACATTTGGTGTATTTTCCCCTAATCCACTTGATTATTAACACCTTGTATTAGTATTATACATTTGTAATAATTCATGAGAGAATCTTCTCATATTCCATCATTCACTTCAGGTTAATTTGTGTTTTGTCTGATATTAGTATTGTCACCTGAGCTTTCTTTTAATTACTATTTGCATGGAATATTTTTTCCATCCTTTCACTTTCAACTTCCTTCTGTCTTTGAATTAATTTATTTTTAAATTTTCTTTTATTTGCATGGTTGCCAATTTACAGAAATAGGGTGAAAGTACAGAATTCTCAAATAGGGAAGAATGGGAAGTGTGCTGTCAAAAGGTTCTTACTCTATATATAGGGTTAGAGAGAATGATAAAATAATTATATCATCAAAACACTAATCAAAAGAAATCTGGAGGAGGGCACATTAGACTTAATATAAGGAATATTTCCAGGGATAAAGAGGGACATTGCATAAAGATAAATGGATCATTTTACCAAGAAGACATAATAACCTAAATGTATATGAACCTAATAACAGAGTCTTGAAAAGACAAAAAACAACTCTTACAGAATGACAATCCTTTTACTGTAATTTTCACAGTTATCTTTTGGTTGGATGAAGCTTATCCTCTAGTAGAGCCCTCAGGGTGCTTGTGTGTTTCCTGAATTCTTACTGATCAAATATGCTTTTCTATGGTCTTGTTTATTGAAGGACAGCTTGGCTGGATTTAAGTTTCTTGGTTTATATTTTCAAAATTTTCTTGAAGATGCTACTACACTGTTATCTTGTTTTTTAATGCTGATTTTTAGAAGTCTGATTGTACTTGAATTCTCTTGCATTTGTAACTTATTACATCATTTTCCCCAGAGTTCTTGTAGATTTTTAATTTGTTACTCCTAATGTCTTATAGTTTTACTAGAATATGTCTTGTGGTTGATTGTTCTGGATCATATTTCCTTATACACAGTGGGATCAGGTCCTTTTAAAATTAATTAAATTTAGGTCTTATCTAAATTGCCTACTTCCTTCTGTCTGACTCCTTTTGCTTTTCCATTTTAAAATCTAATTTTCTTTCTCTTGATTGATTATATGCTTTCTCTTGATTGATTTTATGCTATATAATCAATCAATATTGATATATATTTTATATCAAGATTGATATATATATATATTTAATTTGAATATACTCCCTTGTGTACTTTCATCTTCATTTCTGATATGATTTTGTCTTTTTATGCAATTTTTTCATGAGTTCAAACAACTCTCAATTTATTCTTCATTTTTAAAATCCATTTCTCTTTTTAGCTTTTGTATATTTAGTTCAAGGTATGATTTTTTTTCATACCCATAAATGCTTGTTTGAGTATATTTAAATCAGTTTTGACTTCTCTGTTGCAGATTTCATCAGCTTTGGGGTTGTGTTCTTGGAAGAATTTTCATCAGCAAAAGTGCATTGACAACTTTTCATATTTTTTCACAGTAGTTTTTTCAGATATAGTTGTTTTTCTATTTCTATTCATTCAGTGGGCAGCAGTTATGCCTCTTTTGGTTGGTTTTTGTTTTTGAGAGTGAGATAATTCCTGCACCTCTAGTCTCTGATTCACACCATGGGCTGAAAGAAGGAAGGAAAAGAGTAAAGGATGACGAGTAAGGTGCTGACTGCACATACCCTTAAAAAATTTCCAAAATATCTACCTGGTAACTTCTGTTTACATCTCATTGGTCCGTCTTGGGTCATATGGTTACTGCTAACAGGAAAGGAACTTTGGAAGATGACTATTTTCCTCTGGGAGGGACTAGAAAGTTGTAAGGGGAATATAAGGTATTATCAGTACTGGCCATATGGCCTAAATTTAATTTTCATCAGAGATTTACTTTTTTCATAAAAGAAATATTGGTATTGTTGGTGCTACTGATTTTTAATTTACTTCCACTTCTCCTGTATAATTGATCACAAACATTTACACATGAAATGGAATAAATGTACAGCTATATCACTTAAAACACCTATTACATACCAAATATTTATTAGTTAAACATTTTAGCACGGGTATTTTCATTTACACATCCTAACAATCCTGAAATTATATGTTATTATGCCCATTTAACAGGTAAGAAAGCAGAGACTAAAAGCTGTTAACTAAATTGTCTCAAGTTACAGAGCTACTAAGTGGTGGAAACAGAATTTGAAACCCTGTTTTCCTGGTATAATTTTTCCATAATGTTATGTTTCTTTCAAATCTTAGTATTTTTTAAATTATTTTTTTATTTTTAGAGAAGATTTAGGTTACATAAATGTTACATAAAATATAGGAGGGATTCCCATATGCCCCATTCCCTACCCCTCCCACACTTTCCCACATTAACAACATCCCTCATTAGTGTGGTACATTTGTTACAATCAATGAACACATATTGAAGCATTGCTACTAACCATGGATTATAGTTTACATTATAGTTTACACTCTGTCCTGCACAGTTTTGTAGGTTATGACAAAATATGCAATGGCCTGTATCTGTCACTGCAATGTCATGCAGGACGACTCTAATGTCCTGAAAATGCCCCCATATTACACCTATTCTTTCATCTCTCGTCCCTCAGAACCTCTGGTGGCCACTGCCTTTATGTCAATGATAAGAGTTCTTCCATTGCTAGAATAATAATAAGTCAATAGTAGAATAATAATAAGCCTACTTTGGTCTATTGTTCATTCCCCAGTCTTGAGGATTTTGGGATGGTGACACCCACTCTGCTTCTAATTGCGAGGGAGCTTAGATCCCATGGGGCAGATGGATGGAACTATCTTGCTTGCAGTTGCAGACACTCTCTGTTCCTTGGGATGGGCATTATCCATCATCATCTCCTTGTTAGTTGTCCTGGGTGAGTCCTATGAACTGGAGAGTAGGTGTTGCAACTGTGCTGAAATTCAGGGCTCAACTGGCACATGAATGGATCAAATATGTAAGTATCTGGGACATATATTTATCAAGTATAGTGCTAATTATGGGTTCAAATAAAAGGGGCAGAAGAGCCATGTATAGAGAACCTATAATGATTCTAACCTTGTTACACTGGGGAGCTTAAATTCCAAAGTAAAGCCCACGGACAGGGTGCCAAATTTCTTGAGCTGTCTGTGTTTAGAAACAATCACTTTGTTCCTTAAAAAGATGGCTTTTTTCCCTATAAACATAGATATTTTAAGAAAATTTGGAAATAACCAATAGTAGAAAAAGAATGCTAAACACATAATCTGAACCTCAGAGAAAAACACTGATGATATTTGTGACTATATTACTACTGTTTAAATATATCTTCACTTTTGGGCTTCACCATTTTCATTTTCAAGGTTTCATTTTTGTCACAACATTTTTTTTTTTTTTTAATTATTGGTAGGATAGCTATAAACTCAAACCTTGGGTAACCTTGGATAAATTGTCTTCTTTCAGTTTTGGGATTACAACTGTAATTGGAATTAATAATATTGTACCAATTAGTACTCAGTATGATTTAGCTGACAGAAAATCCAATTCCACATTATTTTAAAAAATAAAGGAATTTATTATCTCATGTAACTGAACAGTCCAGAGGCAGGTCAGGCTTCAGGTAAGACTTGATCGAGTGGCTCAAATGAAACTACCAGGGCCCACTTGCTTTCCTTCTTGACACTACCCTTTGTGGGGTTCACTGTCTTTCTAGGCCTCCCATGGTAGCCTTCTGGAAGCTCATGTTTCCCTTTCATCACAAAGTGGCTGCTCCATATTTAAACCTCACAGCCTCACTCAACACTAATCAAAGCAAAAGTTTCTGTCTATTCTTGTATCTTCTGACCAAGATAGTGGGACCTTCTTTCCTGTAAACCTCTCCAATATCTCCCTTTCTCTCAAATGGAGTTACTTTTCTATCCCTGAACCAATTTTATGTCCAAACAGGTGGCATGTGGAGATATACTTAAGCCAATCAAGGTTTAGCCTTACGTATTCAAAATCTTCCAGTTTAGGAAAGGGGGTACTTTGGTTTCACCAAAGCAATATCTGTGTAGTTTTGACAGGAGTAAAGTGGAAGCTAGGGAAGAACCAAAAGATAATGCTCATTAAGAAAGTTGTCTTACAAGATTGCTACGTATTTCAGAGACTATAGCTGCAAACTGTCTGCTGTAGTGCCTGGCCCAGTGTGGTTATCTGATAAATGGCAGCTATTGTCACTGTGAACACTATTACTGTAATCACTGCCACTTAGAGGTGTTTAAGGCAATGGTTTCTAAGTGGTTTTGAAATGTAGAATGTTAGAGTGAGAAGGGACATGGGAAATAATCTAGTTCAGATGTGCCAGTTTACAGGTGTGGGTATGCAAACCATAGAGGTGAGGGTACTGTGTAAAATCCTCACAGACCAGTTCTTTCTTTTTTCCTTTGAGTCTCATATGCTCTTGGAAGCTCAGAATACTGGGGTAAAAACTCCCCTAATGTCATTATCTTTAACTTCACTCTCTGAAGGCATAACTACTGGATGTTTGTAACTTCTTCAAAGTCTCTAACTGAATTAATTGAAACACATTTTAAACCTTTTCCTAACTCAAAGTTTCTTGGCAAATATTCACACCAGGGAAGAGAAATTCCATAGAGAATTTAGTCCCTTGATTGCAGCATGTGGCTCAATTTATTTTAAATTGCTCGAGTATCACCGTATTGAAAAATAATGTTGGCCTTCTAGGAAGTGAGTGGGATTTTTTTTTTAAACTAAAAAACAGGACCTAAAATTTTCTTTTTAGCTACTTTCTGTAGATTTGTCTGTTTATGAACAATAGATCCAAACATCAGCCATGGGACTGATTTCCTGAATCCTTCATTTTATATTTTATTCACACCACCATAAGGTGTAATTTTTCTAGAGATCACAGGACCTAGGGAATTTATTTGTGTGGAAGCAAGTCTTACACTGCTAATTGGTAACAGCAGTCACAAAAACAGAATTACTACAAAGGAATCCCAGTATCATGGGAAGTATACTTTGTGCATCAATAAGTTTGTGCATTGGCTAATAACTGGCTATGTTGCTTCTTCTGTAAACAAAAGAGTATGGCTTAATGATCTTCTAATTTCCTTTCACTCTATTTCTCTCCTTGTAGTATAAAAAACAAACAAACAAACAAACAAACAAAAAACCACATAATTTCCTTTCAGATACAAAATTTCTTCAGTTCAACCTGGTGGCTTACTGAGATGAAGTGCTTAGCTCACTGGGGACCTTCAATGCCAAAGAAAGATTTAAATGGAAGAGTCTTGTTCTGAGGAGAGTCTCCCGTGCTCCAGGGCATCCTCCTTCAGCCTCTTCAGCCCAGGACATTCCCCTGTGTGACGAGCTTTTAAAAAGGAAGTTGAACTCTTTGCTGAACTTAAGGAAAAGAGCCTTCAGTTTCAACTCCTTGCTCTAAGGCTGAATAGTGCCCAAACAGGATTTCCTGACTTAAGGTGGGTAATCCCGGAAGGATTTTCCAGGTAACTGAGTGTTGGAAAGAGGCTCCAAACTGCTGTGCGATCTAGGGCAAGTCACTTTCCCTCTCTAAGCCTTAATCTCTGTCTCTCTAAAAGGAGCGGACTGGAAAGAATTTGTCTTTAAACTATCTTTCAGCACTCTCATTCTGGGATTCCATGCAGTACTATTTGGGGTCCCAAGTGAGTAGGAAGACTTTTCTGATGTGACTTGAGATTATAACAATAGGTCTGTCTGGCTCTTTGTCACGTTATTATTTTGTTTTTGTCAGATTTCTATCATTGGGGCTCTATAGTAGAGGATACAATTATACTTAGTTAGGGTCTATACCATTATTTACCCACCTAGACTTTTACATGTTCAGCCAACTTTAATCCGCCTCAAGGTGAGAGCTTTATTTGTGGACAGAAGATGAGGTAATTTGTTACTGTCTCTCTTGGGCAAGGAGGATGGCAAAGCGGGGAGAAATGTACCAATATACTAGGAAGTCTGAGTCAATAATAGCTGCCATTGATTGAGGGTTTCCTATTCACCCAGCAAATATTTAAGTATTTTTTACCTCACATCTAATTCTTGCAACAACTGTGCCAAGTATGAGTTGTTACCCATTCAAAAAATGTAAAAAAATCTGCTCCCAGCAGAGGTAAGAGTTGGGTGCTGACTGCAATGCTCACCCTGTGACCATGACTCTAAACCCATCTCTGAGTGAGTGTAAGGGAGCCTGACCAGGTGACTTTGTTTTATTTTCCTCAATACTTCAGATCTTCTTGCACCTGGAAATATCTCCTCCACTAAAGGCAGGTTATTTTGGAATTCATCACACCCTTCTTCTCACTATGATCCCATGAAATCATCTGACACAAGTGTCTCAAATTCCCCTAATGAATTTTTCATTTGTTTTTTTAGAATACATGTGTGATATTTTATGGTAATCTTCTCAACATAACCACCCAGATATTATTATGTGTGTGTGTGTGTGTGTGTGTGTTTGTAAAAGATTTGGCTTTTTAAATGAAAATTTGATAATTCATGTTCGGGTAACACTGATGCTGCAGAGTGAAAAATGTCTGCTGTGGAACATAATTATTTTAAGGCCTTATCCCTTGAAGCTCATGGAAAATATAAAGTAGAAAAACACTTCAACTGCAAAATTGTAGCATGTGTTGTTTTCATCCAATAAAATGTTCATTTCTGAAACAACAGTGATCTACATTGTTCACAACTTCATATATTTGGTGTGAAGGTGCCTCACTTATGTTATTTGTAGTCAGTGTAGACTGAAAAGAAAATGTGGACAGATAGCTTTAAAGACTCTAGTTCTTTCTTATCATTCTACTCATTAAACAATTTATCATCAACCAAGAGTCTACATATATATTGAGCACCAACTGTGAAATTAACACATTATTGCTTTAGGAGTTCAAGGAGTAACAAACACTCTGTGAAGACAAACAGATGACATCATACCATAGGGAACAATAAAAATAGAAATAAAGTATGATGATGTGTATTTCCACATGCAGCTAGTAGAAGAATGTCTACGTTTCTTTATTTTAAAATTCAATCCAGTTTCCATTTATTGAGCATGTATGTGTCTAGTTCATACAAAGTTGAATAATGTAAGCAGGGGAGACAGAGAAACAATAATTATAATAAAATATGATATGTCCTCCAGTAGAAAGACATAAAGAGTATGGAGGATGTGTTGGCTGGGAGCAGAGTCATGGATGATACATGGTCTGAGCATTGAAAGAGGGATAACACATCATCAGAAAGCTAAAGTGTGCACAACAAGTGGAGGGAGCTGCATGAGTAAAGGCATGGAGGTGTGAGAACAAGTTGGGAGAATGACACATAGTTCAAGATGGATGGAGTATAGGTTCAGGGGAGTGATGGCAAGTGACACTGGAAAGATGAACAGGGTCTTATATGCCATGCTAATGATATTGGACTTAATCTTGTAGGCAATGGGAAAGCATTGATGAATTACAAGACAATGCATGACTTGATCAGATTTGCATTTTTAAGTATAATAATAGCCATAGTTTACATTTGTTAAGGGCTTACAATGAATTGAACACTGTGTACCTTATTGCAATGAGCAGAAATTTCATTTAATTTCCAGAACTGAGAGCAGAGCTAAATGAACTAGAATTAAACCTCCTAGAGTGGGTAGGATTTGGAGAGGGAGGCAAAATGGGATGGGCATATTAGGTAATGTGAAAAATGGAAGAGATACTCTTATGTTGGAATCAACTTTTATTTATCAGACTGTTAGGAGATTCCTGAATTAAACTGAGGTTGTTTAGTGGGCACTAAGGTTAGTTTGAAGGGGACTGGGCAAGTATTGTGGGGGGGTCCTAAATGTCAGGTGGAGGTATTTGGGTGTGATTGCCAGGCAACAGAGAGATGGTGGGGATTTCTGAGTGATTCAAGCAGAGGCAGACTCAAGAAAAATTTCCAACTTCAGTGTGCAGAACAAACTGGAGGATGAAGGTTGGGGATATCTTGAGATCAATGTAGCATGCACATCACTGCAGTGATTCTCACAGCAGCTCATGGTCCTGCCTGAAAATAGCAGCTGCAGGAAGACAGGGGAAGGAACCAGTAAAATCGACAGGATGTGGGATTGTGTAAATATGGAAGGTGGAGGAGAGTCATGAGTTAGAGGTGACTCTAAAGTTTCAAACCCTAGGGAGGAGGCTATGATGCTGTTGGAAGAACCATGCATGGCAGAGGTTCTATCAGGTCACTCCATAGCTCAGTCTCACCATCTGCAGCTTTAACCTGTGTTCAAACCCTTTCCATAGGGTAGAGGGGGAAAGGGAGTACCCTAGTTTCATACCCACTGCTGTTTCTTAGTCTCTTGTGTACCAGAGATGGTGGACTGAATCATTCCCATTAACTCGGGGCTTCCTGTAACACTTCTGCTATTTATGAGGAAAGTGCAATAAATGAATCTGGACAAGCTTTTGTATCAGCCATGGGTCTTGATGCCATTCTCTCAGGTGCTGGAATGGCTAGCCACAATTCCTTTGGCTGAGGTGTGGTGACTTCCCCTCCTTTTCCTAAAGGTGGATCTGGGTTTCAGCCTTGGCTCAACCCTCACAAGTAATTTTTCTTTGGGCAATTTACTTAACCTGTCTGAGCTTCGGTTTCTCATCTATCAATTTTCTACCTTAAAGAGAAAGAATTAAAGAAGGGGATGATTGTAAAGTTCTCATCACCACCGAGCATATAGTAGATGCTGTATAAAGATCTGAGATTGTGTCATTGTTGGAATGACTGATAATTAGGTAAACATCAGCTTTAATTTTCCTAAGGCAACGCAATTATTTCCCAGTCTTCTTGGATTGTTCATATTGCCTCGCTTGTTTGCCTTTTTCTGAACCAGTAAGCAAGCTCCATCTTGTTTCCGCTCTCCCCTGCAGCTGCTCTTCTTTGGTGTCCTAGTCTATGCAATTTCCATTTCTTCTCTAGTTTCCTCATCTATCAATTATCTACCTCAAAGCAGAAGAACTAAAGAGGGAATGATTGAAAATTCCTCCTCACAGCCCAGTACATGGTAGACACTGTATAAAGATAGCAGCACCTGAGGTTGCATGGCATCTTACTGAGGGTTCTCGCAAAAGATTTTCATTCTGTATATCTTGTTAAAGTTTCACTATGAGAGAAACTTGGTTGGGGGGTATTTAATGCATTTTTAGGATGGAAGTACAAGAAGAAGAGAGAAAAAAAGAGGAAAAAGATATACTTTAAAGTAATTTTAAAAGCAGAGAAAATCTTGAGGTCATTCTTTTGCTCCTTTCCCAAGTGTGGTATTAATCACATGAAGCTGTCTGCTTCCTGAGAGGAAGGGCTGCCTTACATTCTTTTTTCGGATATCCGGAATTGCTTAGAAACATGTTAGGGTTCTAATAAAACATTTGGTTCAAGAAATCCAAAATAAATCTTCACCTCCTGCTGTCAAAAGTGGTTGCCACTCTCTAGGAAACTGTAATACAGGAACAAGCAAACCTGTGCATATCCATGTATTATTTTGAAAGTATTGTTTGATAATGAGCTATACCCTTCCAGATGTCTCTTTCACTTTAAGATGTCAACGATTTTCTCAAAATACTTGTAAAAATTCATGAAGCTGTGGAATTTTTTGAACCCACAGAACCTGAAGGAAATCAGAAACATATGTGGGTCAAGTAGGGAAAATATCCAAGCAACTCATTAGAAAGGGAGATATATCAATGGGAATGATATTCAGGAGGGATAAATGGAGGAAGTGAGGGATTCAGGAGCAGATAATCTGAGAATTTCTTAATACAAGAGCATAATGAGAAAACATTGAGAATGGGAAATGTTAACAATATGGATGATTATTAGTGTAAAATGGTGATTATTTTTGTCAAAGTGGTGTACTTGAAATAACATACAAGTTGGAATAAAATGATCTGATTCTAATTCTGGGTCCACTCTTTACTGGGAAGCTTGGCTAATTCACAACCTCTCTGAGCCTTGTTTTTCTTACTTGTAATGTCAGACCATGGAATTTTTGTGAGGTTTCTTGAATGGTGTCTTCCATAGAGTAGATTATTGAGCTCCAAATGAATAAATTATTATGTATGACTAAATAAATCAATAAACTATTCAGTCAGATAATACATTTTAAAGGTTTTTATAAACTTCCAATGCTAAACAAACCTGAGGGACTGGTGTTATGACTGCATTTGTTTTGTCACAGGGCTTTTCTTCCATGAGATCACCTTCCGCAAATGGAATCCATGGCAAGTACAAATAATTTGACTGAATTAATTTTTACCGGCCTTTTCCAGGATCCGGAGGTGCAGAGAGTGTGCTTTGTGGTGTTTCTTCCTGTGTACCTGGCCACGGTGGTGGGCAATGGCCTCATTGTCCTGACAGTCAGCGTCAGCAAGAGCCTGCATTCCCCCATGTACTTCTTCCTTAGTTATCTGTCCCTGGTAGAGATCAGTTACTCCTCTACTGTAGTCCCTAAATTCATCACAGACTTACTGACCAAGATTAAGACCATCTCCCTGGAGGGTTGTCTGGCTCAGATCTTCTTCTTCCACTTCTTTGGGGTCACCGAGACCCTTTTGCTGGTGGTGATGGCCTATGACCGCTATGTGGCCATCTGCAAGCCTCTTCATTATATGACTATTATGAGCCATCAACTGTGTCAAGTACTAGTTGCTGGTTCCTGGCTGGGGGGCTTTTTGCACTCCATAATTCAGATTCTCATCACCATCCAATTGCCCTTCTGTGGCCCCAATGTGATTGATCACTACTTCTGTGACCTCCAGCCATTATTCAAGCTTGCATGCACTGACACCTTTGTGGGGGGGGTTATTGTGTTGGCCAACAGTGGCTTAATTGGCCTGTGCTCCTTCCTCATCTTGGTGTCCTCCTATATCATCATCCTGGTCCACTTGAGGAACCATTCTGCAGAGGGGAGGCGCAAAGCCCTCTCCACCTGTGCTTCCCATATCACGGTGGTCATCTTGTTCTTTGGACCTGTCATCTTCCTCTACATGAGGCCCTCCTCCACCTTCACTGAGGACAAACTGGTGGCCGTGTTCTACACAGTGATCACCCCCATGCTGAACCCCATCATCTACACACTCAGAAATGCAGAGGTGAAAAATGCCATGAAGAGATTGTGGGGCAAGAAAGAGAACTCAGGGATACAGTGAAAATGGTGAATGATAAATCAAATGTATGACTGAATATTTTATGTTCTTTAAATTGATTTTAAATTCACTAGGACATTGAAAAATTGCAGCAGCAAATATGAGTTTAGTGTTACTGCTATTGTTATTCTCCTTAGTAAATGCAGTCACTCTGGTATCCTGCTGTAATATTCCAAGCGCAGAGTTCAGGTTGTCTTGCTAAATCTTAGGGAACTTGAATGGCTCCATGACATCTACCAATATTAGTGATTTAGTACTGCGACGACTCAAATCAAGCACAAATTTGTAGGATAACATCTTAACAGTTATTTTCATAGGTTAAAATCCTCCCTCCTTCCCTCCCTTCCTTCCTTCCTTTCCCTCCCACCTCCCTTCTCCCTTTCCCCCTTCCCGCCTTCTTTATCTCCTCTTTGTTCAATCTCCCTCATGATAAAAATCCATACTTTATTAAAAAAGAAACCAATCAGAGGAATTATCAGGGGAGATTTGAGGAGGTAGGGTACCAATCTGATCTTTGCTTCCAGCATGGGTAAGTGCATATCTGAAAACTGAAGCTAGGGATTTTATATCTCAGGTTAGTTCTTGACATCTTGTGCCATAGATCGTCTTATCATGAGTACCAGAAAAGATCCCGAAACATTTCAGCTCTCTTATATGTTGGCACAAAGGATGATTCTTTAATCTGTCTGGACCCTCCCACAATGTTCAGCATTCATAAATAAAGCTAAAATCGAAATGACATAGATTCCATGACATTGATTCTACCTATCAATGGAGAAAGATAAAGTCAAACATTTTAACATAAAGATCATTTATTAGTCCTATCTAGATGTGAAAAATGCAGAATGTTAGAAAGAAAATACTTAATAGCCTAACTTGAAGAATGCAAGGGAGAGAAAAACTGACCAACCATGATTCTACTCCTGAAATATGCCCCTTATTCTACGTGGCCCTGCCAAGTCCATTTCTCTTAATCCTTATTAGTGTTCCTAGGTGAAGTGAGATGCAGCAGTCTGTGTCGATGTTATGGTGGTATATCCTAGAATCTTGATCACACACCTCTGCTCCAAGTCATGTGAACAATTTAGAGAATACTGTAAAATTGGCCCTATTCATTCTACTCTTAGAAGACTGCAGGCTTTAGTGCAAATAGTGTGGGATTTAGAATTAGACAGACTGCTCTCAGTTCACACTCCATCCCTCCAACTCTCCTTAAGGATCTGATGACATAATGCAGGCAGGTTCCCTAGGAGAGAGACAGAGCCCGTGGGTGTGCTAGTTGGTGTGAACTTCTTTCTCCTTTCTCCTGTAGGTGTTAATTGAAGGTATACTCGTTTTAAAGGCAACAGGTTTAAGACACCTGCCTTGGTGTCCCCATTAATTATGACCATTACCGACTATAAGTAACACACGAATAAACGCTGCTTTTTCTGCTTGGAATGACTTTACCTCTCTTTTTCATATGGCAAAATTCCATACATCCTTCAAGACCCAGGTGACAGCCACCTCTCTTATAATGCCTTTTCTGTCCTCCCTCTTCCTGGGTTTGATTTTGTCACTCCTCTCAATGGTCATTTTTTTTACACTTTTATTATTGCCCTTTTCACTTCAATTGTAATTATTTTACATGCGTTTCTCCCTCACTGGACTGTAAGATCTCCAGGGAAGGACTGTCTCTTCTTTACAGCTCAAAATATTGTGTGCGTAGATGGTGCTGCCTAAGTGCTTGATGAGTAAACAAACCTCTAGGCCCATGTGACAATCTCTTCTATATCAACTCTTAGAGATTGTTTTGGAACACTTTTATGGTGAGGAGCAAATCTCTTTCTGTTAAAAATTTAAAGCTCATGCTCTGAAATTCATTAGGATGTTCCTTTTTTTTTTCTGCCAAACCCAAGGTCCAACTTACTTAACGTCTCAGCAAAACCATTTTCTCATAAATGTTTGGTAAGATTAACAATTGTATGAATTCATAATACTGTTCTGGATATCAAATGAGATAATATATATGTAATGCTTTCAGCAAAGATCCTGGTACAGACTGAAAGCCCAGTAAATATCAGCCATCGTCATCATCATTACTGCTGGTGTCATTATTTTTATTTTGCATGATTACTAGGCCCAGTGCCCTCACTGGTCTCCTTTCTTGAAAATCTTCCCTGAATAGACCTAATCTAGATTCCACCCCTAAAGCCTTCATATATCTGAAAGCAGTTCAGTCCTTTGTTTTGAGACTTGCCTGGGCTAAATATTCTCTGTTGCTTAATTGTTTTTGAGTGCCTAGCACATTGTTGGTGCTCAATAAATATTTATTAATTAAATGTTGACTACAACATAATTTCCCTATTTTCTTTTATGTTGTATACTCATGCTTTGTTAATTTTTATCTTAAAGTGTTTTGTTTAAAGCTAAACTCTTGATCCTTTATCTATATTAAAGCAGGCTAGGACTTTAGTATGGGAGATATTTACTCATGTGCAATTTATTTTTAACTTTTTTTCCCCCAATACTTTCAAACTTAAATGACAGTTAGGGTTAGGAAATGGATTTATCATTCCATTTTTCTGAACACTGAATGTAGATTGTATATATTGTGCTCCTTGAACACTTAATACTGCCATGTATATTTCCTAAGAACAAGGATATTCACGTATGGAGCCACTTTAAATACAATTATTAAGGTCAAGAAATTTAACAGTATTTGAAGTTTTCCATTTATATTCCAATCTTTTCATATGTCCCAATAATATCCTTTTGAGCCTATTCTCCTCACTTCCTAGATCCCATCCAGGATATGTATTGCTATTAATTGCCATTGTCTCTTTAGTTGCTCTTTATTTTTCTTTTTAAATTGTGGAGACATATATACAACAAAGTTTCCCATCTCAACCAATCCTAAGCATATATTTAGTGGGATTAATCACATTTACAATATTGTGGTACTCTCACCACCTTCCATTACTGAAACTTCCCTATCTCCCCAAACAGAAACTCTACACCCATTATGTATTAACTCCCAATTCTCCTTGTCCCTCAACCCTGGCAACCCCTGTACTCTAATTTCTGTCTCTATGATCTTGCATATTCTCTGGTATTTTCTTTGTTGTTACCATGGGCTTAACTTTAACATTCTAGTTCTATAACAATATTGTTTGCTTAGATACCAAATAAACCTCAATAATATATACAAACTATGCTCCTATATTCCTCCTTCCGCCCACCTTTATGTAGTTCTTGTCACAAATTACATGTGTATACATTATGAGTCCCAAACCGTTGAAGTATTAATGCATTTTATGCCTTTGCCTTTTAGATCCTATAAGAAGTAAAAAAAATGGAGTTACAAATAAAAAATACAATAGTATTGGTATTTATATTTACCCTTTTCTTTACTCTCACCAAAGATCTTTATTTTTTCATGTGGCCTTGATTTATTGTCCATTGTCTTTTCCTTTCAATCTGTAGAACTCCCTTTACCTTCCCTTTTAGGGCTAATCTAGTGGTGACAAACTCCCTCAGCTTTTGATTATCTTGGAATGTCTTAATCTCTCCCTCATTTGTAAAAGATAGTTTTTCTGAATATGGAATTCTTGGTTGGTAATTTTTTGCTTTCAGCACTTTAAATATGTCATCCCACTGCCTTTTTGCCTCAATGTTTTCTGATGAGAAATCAACACAATCTAATTGAGGTATCTTTGTGTGTGACTCATTGCTGTCAGAATTTATCTTTGGCATTTGTCAGTGTGATTATAATATACTGCAGTATGGGTTTATTGGGGTTTATCCTGTTTGGAGTTTGTTGAATGTGTTGGATGTACATATTCATATTTTTCATTAATTTTGGGGAGTTTTCATCCATTATTTCTTTGAATATTCTCTCTGGCCCTTTTTTCTTTTTCTTCTCCTTCTGGGACTCCCACAATGCATATAATTGGTATACTTGATGGTGTCCCACAGGTTCCTTAGGCTCTGTTCACTTTTCTTCATTCTTCTTTCTGCTCCTCAGATTGAATGAATTCAATGGTCTTATCTTCCCAGCTCTCTGATTCTTTCTTCTGCCAGTTCCACCTTGTTGTTAAATTCCTCTAGGAAAATTTAAATTTTTGTTACTGTGGTCTTCAGCTCTCTCTCTTTTTTTTCTTTTCATAATTTCTATCTCTTTGTTGGTATTCTCTTTTTGTTCATTTATTGTTTTACTGATTTCCTTACTTCTTTGCCCATATTTTCCTTTGGCTCCTTGAGTATATTTAGGACCATTTTATTATTATTTTTTTCTAATTTAATTTAATTTTTTAGGAGGACAACACATTAAATTTTTTTTTTTTTTAAGGTACCAGGGCCAGCGACTGAACCCCAGACATCGTATGTGGGAAGGCAGTGCTCAACCACTGAGCCACATCAGCTCCCCTTGAGTTGGTTTTTTTCATTTGTTTGCTTGTTGTTTGTGTTTTGTTTTTAGGAGACACCAGGGACAGAACCCGGGATCTCCCAAGTGGGAAGCGGGAGCTCAACCACTTGAGCCACATCAGCTCCCCCAACAGATTTACTTTCATTTCAATCAAATCACAACACTTTCTTTTCCAAATGTTACAAAGTGCATCTACAATTTTCTATTACAGATCCACTTTAAAAGGGTTTCCTGTGGGGACACAGAGGTGGCTCAAGCGATTGGGTCCCTCCCTCCCACATGGGAGGTCCCGGGTTTGGTTCCCAGTGCCTCCTTAAAAAAAAAAAAAGAAAAAAAAAAAAAAGCTTTCCTATGAACATGATAGTAATCCTTTCTTTTCAAACAGAGGAATATTTCCAAATTCTTTCTCAAGTAAAAATAAAAATTCCATTCCAGTAAAAGTAATAATACATGAAATTACAGTAAACCAGGCACTTAAAAGGACAATGAAGAAGTCTTCCAACAGTTTATTAGAAAGAATATAGATATTTAAAAAATCCCCACTGTCATTGACACAAATTGAGGTTTTTCAGCCCTGGTATTTGCTGAATCAAAAAACAAAACAAAACAAACAAACAAAAAAACAAAACAACAACAAGAAATAAAAAAATACAACAATGTATTAATCATTTTTCACTCATTTGACATACTGACATGGCAAAAACAAATTTGGTCAAAATGTACAGACTCTCAAGCACAATGTTCAACCTTTTTTCATTCTCCATGCTATGTGATGTAAAAGCCTAAGGGTTAAACAATACCAAATGTACAGGTTTCAAAATCCAAGTAAGGGCATTCACTAATTTTAGCTAAGGTACCTCTGGAACATTGACAAGTGACCACTTAAAATAATGTGAAGTAAATTTTTTGAAAAGTGAAACTTTAATGGAACAATCCTGAAGGATACACCAAGAACAGCAGGTGACACTTTAAGGTGTCAGCCAATTTGTTTCAGCAACTTAAAGTCCATTTTCTAAAATCTAAAACTTAGTTTAGATTTAGGTGAGAGCTTTCTATCATGTCAGTATCTATGTTATAAAGAAAGAAGACTTAGGTGAAAATTGTACTTACTACAACTGCTGTATCAATTGCCTAGGACCGCAACAGCTTCATGGAAGTCTGGGAAATATTCATACATAAGGATATTGCCTTAGCTGACTTAAAATGGCCCCATACAATGGTTCATATCAATCTTTAGTAAAGCCTTTTAAAAAACAAACAGGTTGAGGGAAGTGAATGTGGCTCAAATGATTGGGCTCCCGTCTAACATATGGGAGCCTCCTGGTGAAGGCAAGCTGGCCCGTGGGGCTCGGAGAGCTAGCGCCGCAAGATAATGCAACAAAGGGACACAAGCAGACACAGAAAAAGGTGCAGCGAATGGACGCAGTGAGCACAAGTGGCAAGGGGTGGGGGGATAAATAAATAAATAAAATAAATCTTAAAAAAAAATACACCCAAACACACAAACAGGTTGAGCAGAGCACGCAAGCTCAGTGGTTGAGTAGATGCTCTATGTGTACGAGGTCTCGGAGTCAATCCCCAGAACCTTCTAAAAGTATAATTTAAAACAACAACAACCAAAAAACCCCTAGAACTGTATAACAAAACTTGTTTGGGGGGAATAAATAAACAGGTTGAAAAAATGGGTTAAAGGAGGCAAATACAGCTTACAGCTATGTCAACTCAAGAAGTCTCTCAATCATGAAATCTTGCAGAGAAATTATGTTTCTTTCTCAAAATTCCTTTGATGACAATATTCCTTACTCCAGATCTGGCATAGTTTCATCATCACTGTCTTGTGAATCATCTGCTCCATCTACTTCTGCTAAATTTACATCCTTCTCACCAACCTGGTGGTCATCATTTCAGAGAAACGGTCAAAATTAGACACGTCTACATCTAAGTCATCTTCTCAGTCTTTCTGATTATTAAAGTCCACACTAAGCCAATTAATCTTTGCCCTTTCTTTTGTTAACCCTGGCCATGACTAGATTCTCATTTTCGTAAACAACATAAGGTTCCTCTGTTGGTTCTTTAATGCTTGGAATCATTTGAATCAATACAGTGAAAAAGATCAATTTCATTTAATTGTTTAAAATGATCACTTCCTCCAAGACAACTAAATGTAAGTTTGGACTTTCAAAATTTACATTAAGATGTTTACTGTAAAATTCAATAATGACATGGTACTTTCCATCATACCACTTTACAGAAGCAGGCTGTATTGTGAATGAGGCAGGGAGCAGGCGAGTCAGGGGGCAGGTCTCTCTTGCAGCAGCTGCTGGGGAATCGACTCCTCTTTGGTGGAGACTCCTGCGTTTTCTCCCGGGTTGTGGCCTCTTCACACTTCCCTCGGGCAAGGGCCGCAGCCCAGTAGCCTAGGCCGGGGTCCCCAGAATGCACTGCGCAGAGAGAGTAGCAGGTCCTGTCGCGAAGAGGAAAGCGTAGGAAAGGGTCCTGAGGTGGGAGGATCAGGACCATTCTATTTAATGTCTTTGTCTTGTATGTGTCAGGTCTGGGTTCCTTTTTGATGGTCTCCAATGCTTTAATTTTCCCCTTTGCCTGGGCCATCACTTCCTGTTTGTTTTGTAACCTTTGGTTGAAAGCTGGACGTTTTGGTATTTTAATGTGTTATCGCTGGTATTTAGACTGAGGCTTCTGTTCCCTAAGCTTGTATATAGCTAGTATTATGACAGAGTTCTCCTTGATTGTTGGGACAAACAAGAAGAAGGAGAAAGTGGAGAAAGAGGGGAAGGAGAAGAAGAAGGAAAGAAAACACCTTTCCCAGTCTTTGCAGATTGACCTGCAAAGCACTAGACAGATTGGGCCAGGTATACATGCTACCAGTATGTGCTTGAGGGTTACTCTGCTTCTTCTGGACCTGTGAGGACCAGGAATCTGCTCTGAGAGTAAGGGTAAGCTACTTGCCAAGCTGCAGAGGGGTGGCGGAGGAGCCAGCAATGGCGCCACCAGATCCTACCCCTTAAAGTTTTTTTCTTGTTTTGGTGCTTGCCTTGTTATTGCATCTTTAACTGTTTTCTGAAGCTTTGAAAACTATGTTTCTGCCGGTTCTTGCTGGCTGTTTAAAGCTTCTGGGGAGTGGGGTGGGGATGGAACCTTGACGTGTCTCACTTTGCCAACTTGAACCTCATGTGCAATTTTGCTTTCCTCATGGAGTGCTGCTCAGAGAACATCATCAGTGAACCACACAAAAGTGGCTGGATACTATGTGGGCAGATAATATCTACTCTAATTGAACTGACAAATTCCCAGGGATTACTTTACTCACTGAGGGTTGAAGCTGGTGGGTCTTTTGAGAGCTACTCACTTTGTTCTGGTCTTCCTGGAAAAAACTACAGGAATCAAAGCAATTTTTCATTGTTTTAAGAGAAAGAGAAAGCTGTGAGAATTTAAAAATTTCTCAATTCACAGAAGCAATAACAATGTAATCATACCACTTACCATCGTTGAGACCATGTAATTAGCCCTTTACTATGGATCCTTATGCAATGTGTAAAAAATTGTATTTTTAAGGTAACAAGTATAACTCAATCTCTTTATAGAAAAATTGGTAAAGTACAGCAAAGTATTCTGCATATACAAATTTATTTTCTTTTCCTGTTTACGATTTGTATCCTTTTAGGAAGAGATTTGACTGCATGTAATGGGAGAAAAGCAAGTTTAATGGGATATAGTCCATGGAAGTACAGGCATAGGAATTCCAGCATTGTTCTGGAGGTCTCATAATATTCTTAGGAATATAGACTGCCATCTTCAGCATGTAGCCTCAACCTCATGACCCCAAAGTGTTCGACACCAGTGCTGTCCAGTAGAACTTTCTGCCGTGATGGAGATGTTCTGTATCTGTGCTACCCAATATAGTTGCTTTTGAGCACTTGAAATGTGGCCAGACCAAGGAACTGAATTTTAAATTAAGTAGACCCATGTTGATAGTGCATGCCCTATTGGAAAATACAGCTCTAGCATTTCATCTGTTTTCCAGGAGGCAGGAAGGGGGAAGAGGAAGTGGTAAATTGACCACTATCCCTTTTAAGGAGATTTCCCTAAAGTGCCACACAGCATTCTGCTTTCATCTTATGGGATAGAATTTAGGCACAGAAAACTATGTTTCTGCTAGTTCTTGCAGAACGTTTAATTGCAAGAGAGGCTGTAAATATAATCTTTTATCCCATGTAGAACTGTGTGAAAATCAGGATCCTGTCCTGTTTCTAAGGAGGAAGAGGAAAATGGATGTTAGGATTGGCAGATAGTCTCTGGTGCTTTATTATATACCCAATTTGCCATCTAACTACACTTTCTTTGTAAAATGATCTGTAATGGCTTGTAAACATTTCAGTTTCTAATTATAGCATAGTTTGTTTAATGAATTCCCCTTTGCAAGGCTTTTTAGGTTTGTCCAATTATTTATTCAAGAAGGACTTATTGAGCATGTACTGTGTGCAGGGCACAGCTTCAAATGCTAGGGATACAGAGGTGTACAAGACAGAGAAGGTCCCTGCCTTCATGGGGCTTACACTCTAGTTAGGTGAGACAGATGGTAAATAGGCAAATAAATTAGCATGATGACAATAGATTGTGAGAGATGAGTCATGAAGTAAAAACAGTTTTTTTTTTTAATTTATTTTTATTGTGGGTAAAAATCAAAATTCTCACAATACATACAAACATTTGCAAAATGATATATAAATATATATGCATATATGTGTATTTGCTTACAAAAATGTTATTTATATATATATACATATATTTTAAGAGGTGCTTAGATTACCCAAAATATTACACGGAACCCACTGGGATTCCCATGTTGCCCACCTCCCACACCTCCCACCACATCCCACACAAACATCTCCTACAAGTGTGGCCCACCACCCTCAATGAACTTACACATCCTGGAGCCTTGCTACCAACTGTAAAAACAGTTTTTGATAGAGCAGCTGGATTGCAGGGAGGGTTTCTCTAGGCAGGATGGTCCTGGAAGCTGTTTCTTTGGAAAGTGATTTGAGCTGAGATAAGAAAATGAGGAAGAAATCTGCCATGGAAAAGACTGTGGAATCTCTCCAGTCAGAGGGAATGGTAAATCCAAAGATGGATAGAACATGGCATTTTCAAGGAGCGGATAGGAGGTTGGAGTGCCTGTTGGAGAGGGATTATATAGGATATTGTGTTAGTCCTTCTAAAGATTTTGGGTTCTATTCTAAGCCAACTGGGAAATCATGGGAAAGTTTATTTGTTTATTTACTTAAATTCATTCATTTATTTATAGAGATATAAATATTTATATATATTTATTTATATTTATTGTGAGTTTATAAAGCAATCATGCATAAAATGCAGTAAAGGCTGTCGTCCACCCCATCACCAATGCAGTGCATTGGTGTGGAACATTTGTTATCATTTTTCCCGAAGGAACACTACATTTGCCTCCTTCCCCCAAGCCCTGGCAATCTCTAATTTACTTTTTATCTCTGGAAATTTGCTATTTCTAGTCTTCTCTTAAAAGTGATACTATATAATATTTGTCTTTATATGTCTTATTTATTTCACTGAGCATAAAATTTTCAAGGTTTTCCATACTGGAAAGTTGTCACATAACTTTCTTTTCATGTGGCTGAATAATTTCCATATGTGTATGTACAATATTTTGTTTATGCATTCATTTGCTGATGTTCACTTGGGTTGTTTCCATCTTTGGCTCTTGTGCTAATGCTGCTGGAAACATTGGTGTATAAATATCTATTTGGCTCCTTATTTTCACTTTCTTTGGATATATACCTAGAAGTGGAATTTCTAGGTCATATGACAATTCTAAAATTAACTTTTTTGACAAACAAGAATATTCCTTTCAATAGTAGCTGCACCATTTTCATTCCCATTAGCAATGTACTAAGGTTCTTCTTTCTCCCCATTCTTTCCACACTTGTTATATTCTGGTTTTTAAATAAAAATCATATTTCTGAGTATGAAATGGTATCTCATTGTGGTTTTGATTTGTATTACCCTAATGGCTAATGATGTTGAGCATCTTTTCATATGCATATTGACTACTTGTATAGGTTCTTTGGAGAAATGTCCATTCAAGTCCTTTGTACATTAAAAAAATTTTTTTTGGGTTCTTGTTGCCTTGTAGAATTTCCTTATATATACTGGATATTAAGCCCTTAATTGATATATGGCTTGCAACTATTTTCTCCCATTCTGTAGGTTGTCTTCTCACTTTTGTGACTATTTCCTTTGATGGACAAGATTTTAATTTTGGTGAAGTCCAATTTATCTATTTTTGTATTCACTCCTGCTTTTGATGTCAAATGTAAGAATCCATTATTGAATCTTAGTTTAGGAAGATTTGTCCCTATGTTACCTTCTAAGAGTTTTATAGTTTTAGCTCCTATAATTAGATCTTTAATCCATTTTGAGTTGATTTTTGTATATGTTGTGTGATAGAGGTCCAACTGCCAGATATCTGTTTTCCCAGCACCATTTGTTGAAGGAACTATTCTTTCTCCATTGAATGTACTTAGCACCTTTGCTGAAAACCAATTGTCCAAAAATGTGTGGGACTATTTCTGGAACTTCAGTTCTGCCCCATTGTTCTATTTGTCTATCTTTATGACAGTACCACACTCTTTTGATTACTTTCACTTTGTAATACAATTTGAATTCTGGAAGTATGAATCCTCCAACCCATTCTTCTTGTCAAAATTGTTTGGCTATTTAGGGTACCTTGCTGTTCAATATGAACTTAAGGATAGTTTTACCCATATTTGCAAAAAGTTTGCTGGAACTTTAACATCTTATCAATATTACCTCTTCCAATCCCCATGAAGATGGGATGTCTTACTATTCATTTAGGTCTTCTTTAATTTCTTTCAGCAGAGTTTTGTAGTTTTCAATGTGCAAATCTTTTATATCCTTGGTTAAATTTATTCCTAGATTTCTTATTCTTGTAGATGCTATTGTAAATGCAATTGTTTTCTTAATTTCCTTTTTGGGTTGCTCCTTGCTAGTGTGTAATTGATATTTGTGAGCTGATTTCATATCCTGTTTATTAACTCTAGCATTTTTCTAGTGGATTTCATTGGATTTTCTATACATATAATCAAGTTGTTTGCAAATAGAGATCGTTTTACTTCTTCTTTAATGATATGGATACTCTTTATTTCTTTTTCTTGTCTAATCACTTTGGTTAGAACTTCTATTAAAATTTTGAATGGCAAGTGTGAAAGTAGGTATGGTTGTCTTATTTCTGATCATAGGGGGAAATCTTTCAGTCTTTCACCATTGAATATGACATTAGCTGTGGGTTTTTCATAAATGGTCTTTATCATTTTATAAAATTCCCTTTTATTCCTAGTTTTTGGAGAGCTTTTTTCAATAAATGGTGCTGGATTTTGTAAAAAAAAAAGTTTTTTTTTCGTATTTTTTTAAGATAATCATATGGATATCATTCATTCTAATTATCTGGTGTATTATATTGATTGTTTTCCCTTTGTTGAACCAAACTTGCATTCATGGAATAAATCCCACTTGGTTATGGCATATAATCTTTTTGCTACCTTGTGGGATTCAATATACAGCCATTTTGTTAATGACATTTGCATATATATTTATAAAAGAAATTGGTCTGTATGCTCTTTTCTTGTGATGTCTTTACCAGGTTTAGGTATGCATTAGGTAATGCTGGCTTTAGAGAATGAATTATTTGGGAGAATTTGGGAAAGATTGGGGTTAATTCTTTAAAAGTTAGAATTTATCAGTGAAGCCATGTTGTTCTGGACTTTCCTTTGGTGTAAGACTTTAAAAAATTTTTAAACACAACTATCAAATTTATTTGGAAGGATAAGGGGACCCAATAGCAAGAAACATCTTAAAGAGGAAGAGCAAAGTTGGAGGACTCTCACTTCCAGACTTTAAATCTTATTACCAAGCTACAGTGGTAAAAGCAGCATATTGTCATAAAGACTGGTGTAATACTTTTGATTATTGACTCAATCTTTTTTTCTTATCATAGGGTTTGTTGAGGTTTTCTATCCCTTTTTGATTCAATTTTGGTAATTTGTATGCTTCCAGGACTTTTTCTATCTTGTCTAATTTATCTAGCTTACTGATATACAATATTTCACAGTATTCTTTTATAAATCTTTTTATTTTTGTATGGTAGTAATGATATCATAATTAACATTCTGATTTTAGGTATTTGTGTCCTTCCTCTTTTTTCTTTGTCAGTCTAGTTAAATGTTCATTGATTTTATTGATTTTTCAAAAAACCAATATTTTTCTTAGTTTATTTTCCATTTCATTTATCTCAACTCTAATCTTTAAAAATTTTTATTTTTTTTATTTATTTCTCCCCCCCTTGCTGTTTGTGCTCACTGTCTACTCTTTGTGTCTGTTTGTCGTGTGCTCTCTGTGTCTGCTTGTCTTCTTTTTAGGAGGCACTGGGAACCGAATTTGGGATTGCCTGTGTGGTAGGCAGGTGCCCAACTGCTTGAGCCACATCTGCTTCCCTCAACTCTGATCTTTCTTCCCTTGTTTTTGTTTAATTTGAATTTACTTTACTCTTTTTTATATTTATTTATTTATTTAATATTTTAAAAGATGCTTAGATTACACAAATGTTACACAAAAATTACAGGGATTCCCATGTTCCCCACTTCCCACACTTCCCACAACTTCCCACATAAACATCTTTCATTAGTGTGGCACATCACCTACAATGGATATACACAACCTGGGACTTTGCCACTAAGCATGGACCATAGCTCACATTGTAGACCACACTCTCTCCCACACAGTTCTGCATGGTATATGCTGATGCAAAATGGCCTATATCTGTCTTTGTAATGCCACTCAGGATAATTTCCAAGTTGCGAAAAAGCCCCTGTATTACAACTGCTTTTCCCTCTCCCTGCTCCGAAAGCATCCAGTGGGCACTGGCTCCACCTCAGTGTTGTAGTTTCTTCCATTGCTTGAATCACAATATGTCTACAACAGAATACCAGTAAGTCCAATCTAGTCCATAGCTCTTCTCCCAATCCTGAGGAGTCTGGGATGGTGATGTCCACTCCACCTCCAAGTGAGAGGGGGCTTATATCCCATGGATAAGATGGATGGGATTTTCCTGCCTGCAGCTGCAGACTCTCCATTCCCTGGGTGGCCATTGTCCATCATCATCTCCCCACCAGGTGTCTTGGGTGAGTCCATTGAGCTGTAGAGTAGGAGTTGCAGCTCCACCGAGATTCCAGGCACAGCTGGCACATGCGCAGGCCAAAGGCTCCAGTCTCTGGAAGTACACCTACAAACTCCAGCACCACATATAGGTTTGAGTGGAAAGAACCGATGGACCATGTGCAGGAAGGACTTATTTGAGTTCAACTCTGTCACTCTCAGGAGCACAGATTCCAAAGTATAGCCCACTGATAAGGCATCAATCTCTGGAGCTATCCCCCCTTATATAGGACCTGGGTGTCTCCAGAGCCCTCAGGAGCCCCTCTGTTTGGGGTGATATCCACTTTGGTGTTCTGTGAGATCCTACTGAAGTGTGTGTAAGTGTTACCTCTGGGATGATCTCCTGACTCTCTTTGAAGTCTCTTAGCCATATGAACTCATTTGTCTTTACCTTTTCCCCCTTTTATTCAAAGTCTTTTTCCAGTCGTATTGCCAGTTGGCACTTGGTAGTGATCCCTTGTTGCTAGGGAGGCTCATCCCTGGGACTTATGTCCCATGCTGGGGGAAGGTAATGCATTCATATGCTGAGTTTGGCTTAGAGAGAGGCCACATTTGAGCAACAAGGAGGCTCTCAGGTGGCAAACCTTAGGCACCCCATAACAGTAAGCTAAGTTTCAATTACAAGAGCAAAGACTTGTAAGGCTAGTCATCAATAACAAGAACCCATGAGTGGACTATCCTCCTTAGCCAGACACTGCAGCTGCACTTGGTGGACTGTTGCTGCTCCCTTGGAGAATGTGACAGAGCTCTCCAGGCTGGGAATTCAGTGTTCTCTCATTTATTTCATTTATCTCATTTATTATCCATCCACTGTGACCATGCCCCACCTCTTGATCATTTGAACAATTTTATATATCTTTTATGTATATTCAGGTGAACTTCCTCCCATGAAACCCCCATCCCCGACACCCCCCACCAATGATCCTCTCCCGTTGCTGTTGCAACCCTTCTGTACAAATCTTCCTTAAATATGAAGCCCATATAATAGCCAAATACACTTAATAGGAAAATGAAATAATAATAAGTTTAAATGTAAGGGATAAAGTAAATGAAAACTTAAAAAAAAAAAAAACACTAAAAATAAAATAAAATTAAAGGATTGGGATATTAAAAAAATGGTAAAACACAAAAAATTAAAAAAAAATTAAAAACATTTTTCCTTTTATCACTGCATTATTGGTTGTCCAGTCTGTACTGTGGCACTTTCTCCCTCACACTCCCTGTATCTTCCAAAATTTCATTTAATTTTCAAAGAAGTTTTAGGTCACAGCAAAGTCACACACAGAATATTAGAGACTCTCATATACCCAAACTCCTCCCCCTTTCCTCACCCCATATTAAAACTTTTTTGTATGTGGGTGGTAGCATTGTTATAACTGCTATACAGATAGTGAAACATAGCTACTAAACTTGTCAAAGGTTTACAGTATAGTTTAAATTTTAGACGGTACAATTTAATAATTTTTGACACCATGTCCTGTGTCCATCACTGTAAGATAATGAAAAACATTTCCCCTGACCACTAAATACCCCCTGTTTAATCTATTCTTTTCCTCCCTCCCCATCCCCCTGGGGCACATGACAAACCCCCTGTCCTGACTCATTGGATGACAAGACTCATAGTTACATGCAACAAGAGGTCTTGACATGCAGATTGTCCTCCCCTATTAGGATACACCCTTGCTCATAAGAGGTGTCCACCTGTCTGTTTCTGAGTGAATCGGTCCTCCTAAAGATGGGGGTCCATCTCCTTCCCACTCACCGTGTGGGTCTCCACCCACCGACAAAACACATTATGACAGGTTGAACACACACACTCCCCAGAAGCCTGCTCCAGATGCACCCTGTCCTGAATGCCCCCACAGCCAACACCCTAAACCAGTGACACTCCCTTGTGATATTGCCATAAGAGCATTCCTACCCCTGCACTTTCAACCCTTATAACCACAAATCCCGTGTTCACCTGGTCCCTCTCCAATCTCTCCCCCCAGTATCCTGGGTATTCTAGTCATCCTTCCTAATCTACCCGTCGACCCTGCACCACCAAACCCAGTAATATTAGTACCCACTCGTCATATCCTTCAGTACACAACTATACTATAGTATATGCACTTTACCATAGATTATGTCCATATGGGTGATAGCTCACAACTTTCTCTTCTCTTTCTCTCTCTTGTTAACCTATCTTTCAGACAATGGTTCTAGGAGACTGCTCAATTTCCTCATTTCATATCAGTGAGGTCATGTACTGTTCATCCTTCAATGCCTGGCTTGCTTCACTCAACATAAGGTCTTCAAGATTCATCCATGTTATTACATGTGTTAGCACTTTACTCCTTCTTTCAGCTGAGTAATATTCCATTGTATGTATGTACCACATTTTGTTTATCCATTCATCTGTTGATGGGCACCGGGGTTGATTCTAACTTTTGGCAATAGTGAACAATGCCGCTATGAACATTGGTGTGCATATATCTGTTCGTGTCTTTGCTTTCAATTCTTCTGGGTATATACACAGCAGTGGAATCGCTGGATCATATGGAAGATCTATTGTGAGTTTTCTGAGGAACCGCCAAACTGTCCCCCCCAGTGGCTGGACCATTCCACAATCCCACCAGCCATGGATGAGGGTTCCCATTCCTCCACATCCTCTCCAACACTTATAGTCTGCTGTTTTTTAAATAGCTGCCATTCTAATGGGTGTTAAGATGGTATCTCATTGTAGTTTTGATTTGCATTTCTCTAATAGCTAGCGATGTCGAGCATTTTTTCATATGCTTTTTAGCCATTTGTATTTCTTCCTTGGAGAAGTGTCTTTTCAGGTCACTTGCCCATTTTTTAAATGGGTTGTTTGTCATTTTATTTTTGAGGTGTAGGATTTCTTTATATATGCAGGATATTAGGCTCCTATCAGATATATGGTTGCCAAATATTTTCTCCCATTGGGTAGGCTGCCTTTTTATTTTCTTGATAACGTCCTTTGAAGTGCAGAAGTTTTTAATTTTGAGGAGATCCCATTTATCTATTTTTTCTTTTGCTGCTCATGCTTTGGGTGTGAACTTCACGAAACCATTTCCTATTACAAGGTCCTGTAGGTGCTTCCCTACATTATCTTCCAAGGTCTTTAAGGTTTTGGCTCTTATATTTAGATCTTTGATCCATCTTGAGCTGATTTTTGTATAAGGTGTGAGATGGTGTTCCTCTCTCATTCTTTTGGATATCGATATCCAGTTCTCCAAGCACCACTTGTTGAAGAGGTCATTCTCTCCCAACTGAGTGGGCTTGGTGGTCTTGTCAAATATCAGATGACTGTATATGTGAGGATCTATACCAGAACTCTTAATTTGGTTCCATTGGTTAGTATGTCTGTCCTTGTACCAATACCATGCAGTTTTGACATCTGTAGTTTTGCAGTGTGTTTTAAAGTCAAGTAGTGTGATACCTCCAGCTTCATTTTTCTTTTTCAATATGTCTTTGGTGACTCGGGGCCTCTTACCTTTCCAAATATATTTTGTAGTTAGTTTTTCCAGTTCCTTAAAAAATACAGGGATTGCATTAAATCTGTAGATTAGTTTGGGTAGGATAGACATCTTGATGATATTTAGTCTTCCTATCCATGAACAGGGAATATCCTTCCATTTATTTAAGTCTTCTTTGATTTCCTTTAACAGCATTGTGTAGTTTTCTGTATATAAGTCCTTTGCATCTTTAGTTAAATTTATTCCTAGGTATTTGTTTCTTTTAGTTACTATTGTAAATGGTATTTTTTTCTTGATTTCTTCCTCAGATTGCTCATTATTGGTGTACAGAAATGCTACTGATTTTTGAGCATTGATCTTATAGCCTGCGACATTACTGAACTCCTTTATAAGTTCTGGAAGCTTTGTTGTCGATTTCTCAGGGCTTTCTATGTATAGGATCATGTCATCTGCAAATAATGAAATTTTTACTTCTTCTTTTCCAATTTGGATACCTTTTATATCTTTTTCTTGCCTCAGTGCTTGAGCAAGTACTTCTAAGACAATGTTAAATAGGAGTGGTGATAGTGGGTATCCTTGTCTTGTTCCCGATCTCAGAGGGAAGGCATTTAGGATTTCACCCATTGAAGAATGATGTTAGCTTTGGGTTTTTCATATATACCCTTTATCATGTTCAGAAAGTTTCCTTCTATTTCTATCTTTTGCAGTGTTTTTATTAGGAAAGGATGCTGTATTTTGTCAAAAGCTTTTTCTGCATCTATTGAGATGATCATGTGATTTTTTTTCTTTCAATCTGTTTATGTCATGTATTAAATTGATTGATTTTCTTATATTGAACCACCCTTGCATACCCAGGATGAAACCCACTTGGTCATGGTGTATAATTCTTTTGATATGTTGTTGAATGTGATTAGCAAGTATTTTGTTGAGGATTTTAGCATCTATGTTCATTAGAGAAATTGGTCTGTAATTTTCCTTTCTTGTGGTATCTTTGTTTGGCTTTGGTATTAGGGTAATGTTGGCATCATAGAATGAGTTAGGCAATATTCCTTCTACTTCTATTTTTTGGAAGAGCTTAAGCAGCATTGGTGTTAGCTCTTTTCAGAATGTTTGGTAGAATTCAGCTGTGAAGCCATCTAATCCTGGGCTCCTTTTAGTTGAGAGGTTTTTGATGACTGAGTCTATCTTTACTTGTAATCGGACTGTTGAGTTCATCAGCTTCTTCTTTCATTAATGTAGGCTTTTGTGAGTTTCTAGAAATTTGTCCATTTCCTCTAAATTATCATTCTTGTTGGCATATAATTTTTCAAAGTATCCTCTTATGATACTCTTTATTTCTGTGGAGTCGGTAGTGATATCCCCTTGCTCATTCCTTATTTTGTGTATTTGCATCTGTTCTCACTTTTTCTTTGTTAGTCTGGCTAAGGGTTTGTCAATTTTATTGATCTTCTCAAAGAACCAGCTTTTGGTTTTGTTTATTTTTTCTAGTGCTTTCTTTTTCTCTATTTCATTTAGTTCTGCTCTAATCTTTGTTATTTCCTTCTTTCTACTTCCTCTAGGTTTAGTTTTTTGTTGTTTTTCCAATTCCTCCAGGTGTGCAGTTAGGTCTTCAATTTTAGCTCTTTTTTCTTTTTTAATGTATGTATTTATGGCTATGAACTTCCCTTTCAGGACAGCTTTGGCTGAATCTATAGGTTTTGATATGTTGTGTTGTCATTTTCATTAGTTTCAAGGTAGTTACTGATTTCTTTGGAGATTTCCCCCTTGACCCACTGTTTGTCTAAGAGTGTGTTGTTTAACTTCCATATCTTTGTGCCTAATCTGGTTCTCTGGCCCTTAGTGATTTCCAATTCCATTCCATTGTGTTCGGAGAAATTACTTTGTATAATATCAATCTTTCTGATTTCATTGAGAGTTGTTCTGTGGCCGAGCATGTGGTCTATCTTGGTGTATGATCCATGTGAACTTGAGAAGAATGTAAATCCCGCTGTATTTGGGTGTAGTGTTCTGTATATGTCTATTAGGTCCAGGTCCTCTAATGTATTATTCAGAGTCTTTGTTTCTCTATTGATTCTCTGTCAGGATGTTCTGTCTAGTGGTGACAATGGTGTATTAAAGTTCCCCACTATAATTGTAGAGGCATTTATTTCTCCGATTATTTTTTCCAGAGTTTGCCTCATGTTTTTTGATGCACTCTGATTAGGTTCATAAATGTTTATGATTGTTCTCTCTTCTTGAGACATTATGCCTTTTACTAATATATAGTGTCCATCTTTGTCTCTTACAATAGTTTTGCATTTAAAGTCTATTTTGTCTGATATTAGGATAGCTACTCCTGCCCTTTTTTGGCTATTGTTTGCTTGTAAAATTGTTTTCCAGCCATTCACTTTCAGGCTCCTTGAATCCCTGGGTCAAAGATGGGTTTCTTGTAGACAGCATATAAATGGATCAAATTTCCTTATCCATTCTGCCAAGCTGTGTCTCTTGACTGGTGAGTTTAATCCATTAACATTCAGTGTTATTACTTGCAACAAATTTCTTACATCAGCCATATTTTCTTTGGGTTAATGTATGTCGTATGTTGTTTTTATTTCTCTTTTTGTCTTTTTAGTTGTTCTTATACTCTCCTCCAACTCTCTCTCTGTTTTTGCCTTTCAATTTGTAGAACTTCCTTTAGTATTTCTTGAAGTGCAGGTTTTTTATTGACATACTCTCTTAATTTCTGTTTATTTGTGAATATTTTGAGCTCTCCATCATTTTTGTATGCCAGTTTTGCTGGATAGAGAATTTGTGGCTGGAAGTTTTTTCCTTTTAGTATTTTGACTATGTCATACCACTGTCTTCTTGCCTCCATGGTTTCAGATGAGAAATCAGTACTTAATCTTATTGTGCTTCCCTTGTATGTGATGGTTCTCTTTTCTCTTGCTGCCTTGAGTATTATCTCTTTATCTTGAGCATTGAACATTTTGACAAGTATATGTCTTGGAGCTGGCCTGTTGGGATTTATACTGTTTGGGGTGTGCTGTGCTTCCTGGACATGTACATCCATCTCTCTCAATAGGGTTGGGAAGTTTTCAGCCATTATTTCCTTCAACACTCCTTCTGTTCCCTTTCCCTTCTCTTCTCCTTCTGGGATGCCTATAATGTGTATGTTTGTGTGTTTTGTGTTGTCAGTTAAATCCCTAAGTCCCAGCTCGATTTCTTCTATCTTTTTTATCTATCTGTTCTACTATCTGTTTGATTTCAGATGTATTATCTTCCACATCACTAATTCTTTCTTCTGCCTGTTCAAATCTGCTGTTATGTGAATCCAGCATCTTTCTGATTTCTTCGATTGTCCATTGATCACCATCATATCTGTTATCTTTTTATGTATGTTTAAGTTTCTTCAGTATGTTCTCCCAGTGTCTTCTTAATATCCTTAATCTCTTCCTTCACTTGTCCATGATATTTGTTTTGAAAGCTTTGATTAGTTGTTCGATGTTCTGCATCTCTTCCTGGTTTTTAGTTTGTTCTTTGGACTGGTCCATGTCTTGCTGTTTCTCAGTGTGTTTTGTAATTTTTTGTTGCCCTCTAGTCATCATTTATTCTGATGGGTTTAGTCAGTTGATTAGCTTCTCTCTCTGCTCTAGAGTTTTATTTAGCTGGTGGTTCTGCATGTGTGTTAAGTTTTCTCTTTGACATTTTGTTCTTCTTATTTTATTTCCTTGCTTCTGTCTATGTTCCCTTGAAGGCAAAAGATTAGGGCCAGAGGAATTGAAAGATGTGAGAAAGGAAGAAGGATAATAGTGATATTGATAAAAGTTAGAAGAGGGGCTATATAAGACTTAGTAAAATGAATATTTAACTCATGTAGGCAGTTTAGAGTAATAGGAAAAAAAGTGGAGTACCTACAATGGACTGTGAAACCAAATAGAGGAAAATATATAAAATGATTTAGAAGGCCAGAATGATGAGGAGAGAGAGAAAGTGTAAAGAAAGGGCTGAAAGGAAAAATTTAATAATAATAAAAAAAGAAGAAAACAGAATAGATAGAATAGAAATTGACACCCTTGAAGTTGTGGGCTAATGAAAAAAGGTGGTATATAAGAACCACAACAGAAAGCAGAAGGTAGAAAGATGAAGGAAGGAAAAGAGATTGCGTTGAGAAACAAAATCAATATAGACAGAGGAAAGAAAATCATGGAAGAAGAAGCACAGCAAAGAAGAGACAAGCTGGCAGCACCTAATTTAAAAAGAAAAAAGAAAAAAAGAAAAAAAAGGGGGTGGGGGAGAGGAAAGAAAAGCAAGAGACAACAAATAAAGAAAAACCAAACAACCACACAAGCAAGCAGTCAAACAAAGCTAAGGAATAACAGTGTTCCTTCTTGGGCCCTTGTGGATCCTCTCAGCCTGCTTGTGTTCATCAATCAATTGCTTTGCAAGGTTCTATCTGCAGGTTTTGAGGCAGATTTTAGTGATTAAACTAAGTTAAAATTTTTTTTTTCTTTTTTCTTTTAAAGTGACTGTCTTTTTTTTTTTTTAGAAATAAGGGACCCAAAAGAAGGCCTCTTCTAGACCATCCCCTTCACTGAGGGGACTATAAATAGGCTCGTGGAATCTAATCAAGCACTTCCCACTTCCTGGTGTCTCCAGGGGAGCTGAAGCTGTGATGCTTGTCAGTGCAGAATGATAAAATTGGCTGACTCTGCCCCCTTCAGAGCCAAGCCTCAGTATCACTGGGCTGTTAGGTAAATCAGGCTTCCTCAGCAGATTCGCCTCTCCCCTCAGCCTGGTGCCTCTTCAAGCCAGCTTATTTTCTCCCCAAAGCTGTGAGGGGGTCCAGGCAACCAAACCCACAGAAAGGAAGCCCCTCTCCACCTTCTGTCAGAACCCTCCCACTCTCAGAGAATGCTCCCTCTCACCGGGTTGCTGGGCGGGAGTCAAGGCGTATCCCTTGGCAGCTGGGTAAATCAACCTTCCTCAGCAGATTTGCCACTCCCTTCAGCCTGGTGCTGCTTCAAGCCAGCTATTTTGTTCCCTAAAGCTGCAAAGGGTTCCAGGCAGCCAAATCCACAGAAAGCAAACCCTTCTTGACCTCCATCAGAACCCTCCCACTCTCGGAGAACACTCCCTCTCACTGGGTTTCTGGCGGGAGTTGCGACTCATCCCAGCCTTTTTCCCTGATGGTGGGGCTCAGCCGTCTGTGTCGACTACCACAGCCAGGGGAAAAACTCATGATTCTTTCCTGAGCAATCCACCTCGCCGTCCAGCTCCCTCCAGATTGATGTCCTCAAGGTTCTTGCTCCATGCGCCCCCAGCACAGACCACTCAGGCAGGATTCTGTCCCCAGTCAGCTGTCCTCCAAGGGTGAGTGAGTGGCCTCCTTAACCGATGCCATCTTGCCCCTTACTTTACTCTTCTAAAAATCTCCTTCAGGTGTAAAGTTAGGTTACTGATTTGAAATCTTTCTTCTTTTTTAATATAAGCATGTAGAGTTTTGAATTTTCCTCTGAGCACAACCTTTACTGCATCCCATAAGTGTTGTATGTTGTGTTCTCTTCATTCATCTCAAGGTATTACCTAATTTCCATTCTTTATTTTTTGACCCATAGTTTGTTTAAGAATGCATTGTTTAATTTCCACATAATTGTGAATTTTCTAGTTCTCCTTCTGTCATTGATTTCTAGTTTTTTTCTGTTTGAGAAAAGAAGAGAATTTATCCAATTTCAATATTTCAAAACTTATTTAGAGTTGTTTTGTCATGTAATCTATGTTCTATCCTAGAGAATGACCCATTTGCACTTGGGAAGAATGTGTATTTTGCTGTTGTAGCATAAATGTTCGCTATATGTCTGTTAATTCTAGTTTGTTTATAGTATTTTTCAAGTTCACTATTTCTTTACTGACATTCTTTCAAGATGTTCTATCCACTATTGAAAGTGAAGTATTAATGTCTCATAATATTAATGTAGAACTCTCTATTTTTCCCTTCAAATCTGTCAATATTGGCTTCATATATTTTGGTCCTCCTATGTTATGTGCAGATATGTTTATAATCATTATATATTCTTGATGAGTTGACACTTTTATTAATATATAGTGTCTTTATTAGTCCCTTTGATCAGTTTTTGATTAAAGTCTATTTTATCTGATATTCATGTAGCCACCCCTTCTCTCTTTTGGTTAAATTTGCATGAAATATATATTTTTCAACCTTTCACTTTCAACCTACTTGTGTTTTGGATTCAAGGTGAGTCACTTGCAAACAGTATATAGTTGGGTCATTAAAAAAAAATCCATTCTACCAATTTCTGCTTTTCACCTGGAGAATTTAACTAATTTACATTTAAAGTAACTACTAATGATGCAGGACACCCATCCTTTTCTGCCATTTGCCCTTTATTCTTTAAAGTAGTATACATTTTTTGTCCCTCAATTCTTCCATTACTGCCTAGTTTTTAAAAAATTTAATTGATCTTAGTAGTAAACCCTTTAGAATCCTTTCTCATTTCCTTCTGTGCATGTTTTTCTGATATTTTCTTTGTGGTTACCGTGGACCTAGATTTAAATTTCTAAGTCTATAGCAAACTCATTTGATTTAATGCAACTTAACTTTGATGGTATAACAAACTATGTTCTTATACCACTCTTTCTCCTCACCTTTATTTAGTTCTTGGCATAACTAACCTATTTGTATATTATGCATCCCAAACCATTGATTTATCCTGACTTTTAATACATATGTGTCTTTGATCCTGTAACAAGTAAAATGTTATGTTACAATCTAAAAGTACAATGTAATGGTATTTTTATTTACACATATAGTTATTTTTGTTGGGGTCTTTATTTCTTCATGCAACTTGATCTATTGTCCAGTATCTTTTCATTTCATCTTGAAGAATTCCCTTTAGTTTATTTGTAGCTGGTCTAGTGACAATTTCCCTTACCTTTGTTATCCTGAATATCTTTTACCCTCACTTTAAAAAGACAGCTTTTCTAGAAATGGGATTATTGGTATTTTTTTTTCTTTCAGCACTTTAAATATATTATCCCACTGCCTTCTTGCTTCTGTTTTTTTTTTTTTAAGATTTATTTTATTTATTTATTTCTTCCCACTCCCTTGTGTTTGTACTTGCTATGTCTGTTCATCTTCCTTGTTTCTTTAGGAGGCACCGGGAACTGAACCCGGGACCTCCAATGTGGGAGGGAGGTGCCTAATCGCTTGAGCCATCCCTGCTTTGTTGTGTCTCTCATTGTGTTTTTTCTTCTTGTGTCTCTTGTTGCATCATCATGCTGCGCCTGACTATTGTGTTAGCTTACTGTCTTACTTGTCCTCTTTAGGAGGCACCGGGAGCTTCCACTTCCAGCTTTGTTGTGTCTCTCATTAGGTTTTTCTTCTTGTGTCTCTTGTTGCATCAGCTTGCCATGCCTGCCCCTTGTGGCAGCTTGCTGTCATCTTTAGGAGGCACCAGGAACTGAGCCAGGAACCTCCCATGTGGTAGGCGGGAGCTTAATCGCTTGAGCCACATCCGCTTCCCACTTCTGTGGTTTTTCATGAGAAATCTGTGCTTAATCTTAATGAAGCGCCCTTGTAAATTATATGTTGCTTCTCTCTTGAAGCTTCCAGAATGATCTCTTTATCTTTGGCATTCAGCAGTTTCATTATAATATGTCTTTCTTTGGTTTTATTTGCAATATCCTGTTTGGAGTTTGTTGAGGTTTTTGGATGTGTATAATCATATCTTCCATTAAATTTGGAACGTTTTCAGCCATTATTTACTTGAATATTTTTTCTGTCCTTTCTCTCTTTTTTCTTCCAGTACTCCCACTATGTGTTATTGGTACACTTGATGATGTCCCACAGGACTCTCTGTCTATATTCACTTTTCTTCATTCTTTTTTCTTTCAGATGGAATGATTTCAATTTTCTTATTTTCAAGAGTACTGATTCTTTCTTCTGCCAGCTCCAATTTTCTTTTGAAGCCCTGTAGGGAATTTTAAATTCCTGTTACTGCTCTTCAGCTCAGTTTTGTACTTTTTCAAGATTTCTATGTCTATATTAAAATTATCTTTGTGTTCATCTATCATTTTCATGATTTCCTTTAGTTAGTTGCTTGTGTTTTCCTTTAACACTTTGAGCATATTTAGGACCAGTTTTTCAAAAATCTTTTACTAGGGAGCAGATGTGGCTCAAGCAATTTAGTGCCCACCTCCCACATGGGAGGTCCTAGGTTTGGTTCTCCTAAAGAAAACAAACAATGAGCAAACAATGAGCAAAACAAACAATGAACAAACAACAAGCAAAACAAAAAACAACAAGCAAACAGATGAGGGAGCCAATGCAGGGGAGCCAATGTGACACAGTGGTTGAGCACTGACCTCCCACATATGAGGTCCCAGGTTCAATCCCTGGTCCTGGTACCTCAAAAAAAAAGTCTTTTTCGTTGTTGGTTTCTAATGCTTGCGTCTGCTCCTTTCATGGGGCATTTTTCTTGCTTTTCATTTTTTAATTTTGTATGTCTAACAATCTTTTGTTGCACCCTAGATATTTTTTATTTTAATGTGTTATCTCTGGAATTCAGACACTGAGACATCTGTTGTTCAAGCTTGTATCCAGCTAATATTTTCCTTAAATGCTTGGAACTTAAAAAAAAAAAAAGTCTTTACTAAGTCTGCAGATTGACCTGTGCCTGTGCTGTTTTTCAGTGCTTAGCAGTTTTAACAATGATTTCAGAGAGCTCTCGGCATGAAAGTATAGCATATTCTCAGGTTTTTCTGAGCATTAGGCCTATCCTGGACATACATGCTAGGTTCTAGGAATTGCCCCTTTTACACGGATCCAAATGACCCATTTCTTGCCAGAAACAGTGTTTTCTTATAGTCCTGGGAGCTAAAATGTTTGTTCCACAGCAGGTAATCCTTTTCCCCAGGCAGCTGTGATTTAACCCTTCTCCTACAGCATTCTGTCGGCAAACTTTGTGAGTCACCTCTAAGTGCAAAGCCAAGTTCTGTGAAGGTGAGCCTGCAATAAGTGTTTGGTCAGTCTGTCAGGTTCCACCTGATAGACTGGCAAGACATACATGCACTACTGTATGTTCACAGGGTATATTCTGTTCTTTCCAGACCTTGGTTCAGGGACCCACACTGGGTGTCTGGGGTGACTCTGTGCCAAGCCAGTGATGGGATTAAGGAGGGGAAATAGGACACCATGATTATTTTTCTACTGTTTTTTACCCTTTATTTGGTGCTTGCCTTTGTTACTGAAACTTTTAAACTATTTTCTGGTGCTCTGTGAAAGATGTTTCTACCAGTTCTTACTTGCTGCTTAAAGCTTCTGTGGGCGACAGAGCCCTGCAGCATCTCACTCTGCATTCTTGTCTCTATTAAATGGTTAATTTTTAAATAATCTCTTCAAATTATTTAGGTCTTCCTTAATTTCTCTAAATGATGTTTTCTAATTTTCTGTGTTGGGGTGTTCCATAGCACTTAAAAGATTTATTCCTAGGTTTTCTGCTTTTCACCTAGGTTGTAGAGTGCTGGAAAGTGTGTTGTTTCCAGACTATTAGCAAGAAAAAGCTAGGTAAATTACAAATCCATAACTTGCTTTGAACATATTGGAGGCTTGAAGCTGTAGAGTAACCAAATAGACTGGAATCTAATGAAAGCCTTTCCTCTTTAGGTGAGCTAGAGTACAAGCACTGGCTCACTGGGAGAGCATTTTAGTAATCAATAATATTAGCCATAGAAGTGGGTAAGAGAAGTACAGCTAAAATTTAAAAATAATTGTTTCAAGGCCAAATGTGGGCTATCATGAGAGTATAGAATTCCTAAGAACTAGAGAGATACAAGGAGTTCATGATTATTTGTAAGTTTGTCCCTATGGGGGCCTCCAGTGGGTGCTCAAGAGAAATTCTAGGGGCAGGGCAGGACACTGGAGAAAGAATACCTTGCTAATTGCAAGCTTGAATGAGGAGAGCAGCTGCTACTGCAGGGGAAGCACAAAGCCTCACCCAGACATTTCTCTCTTATAAAATAAAGCTTGTCTCTAGGTGATCAATATCATCCAAAATCAATATCTAGGAATGGGGGTGCTCTGGTTTCTGCAAAGTAAAATTTGTGTATTTTTGACTGGAGTAGAGGAAAGTAGATGTTGGAGAGGAGCAAAAAAAACAACAACAAATGGTCAATAAATCAATTTTCCTTGCAGGGTTGTTATGAATTTTAGAGGCAACGTATGCAAAATATCTGATACAGTGCCTGCATGTAGTAGGTGCCTGATAAATGGCAGTTATATCATTGTGATCATCATCATTGTAATCACCTTCCTAGAGGGGGTGTTGAAGCCATAAGGTCTAAGTGATCTTGTAATGTAGATGTTAGAGTGAGAAAAGACATTGAAGAAAATCTACTTCAATTGTATCATTGTGGAACTACAAACTGAGAAGCAAAGGGATTTGCCTAAAGTCACCCAGCTGTCAACTGTGTTCCCAGATCAGTCCTATCTTTTTGTCTCTTTTCAGTTTCATACTCCCATCATAACTCAAATTGGGGCAAAAATTCTCCCAATGTCATATCTTTTGCTTCTCTCTCTCAGGGCATAATTAATGGATGTTTATAACTTCTCCAAAGTCTCAAACTGAATTAATTAAAACACATTTTAAAACTTTTCCTAACCCATAGTTTCTTGGCAATGTTTTACACTAGAGATGAGGAATTCCATGGGGAATTTGGTTCCCTGATCGTAGCTTGTGGCTCAGTTTATTTTAAATTATCAAGCATCTCGTACTGAAAAAACAATTTTGATATCTTGTTGAGTGAGTGGGATTTCTAAACGAAATTGCTGCTTCCTGTAGATTTTATTCTGTTTCTAAATAGTAGATTCAAAGTTGGTCATGGGATTGATTTTGGGAATCTTTCCCTTTATCATTTATTCACACCGCCAAGGCTATTCATTTTCTAAAGATTGCAGGGTCCATGGAATTTTGTGTACAAGCAAGGCTTACCTTGCTAGTGGTCAATAACAATCCCAAAATCCAAATCAGTAAAAGGAATCCCAGTATCATGAAAATAACTCTTGTTTGTGTATCTGTAAGTTTAGACACCGGCCAATAACTAGTTGTGTGCCTTTGAGAAGGCACTTAAACCCTTTGGCCCTTTGTTGCTTCAACAATGGATGAGTTTGTATTAATGATCCTCAAATTTTCATTCAGCTCTAAATTTTCTTTAGCTCAACCTGATGGCTTACTGAGATGAAATGGCTTATCACACTGGGGGGCTTCAGTACAGATGAAGTACCTGCGTGGATGTATCGTTTTCTGTGAGTTCCTCCTGTGCTTCAGGTCATCCATCTTCAGTCTCTTCAGTCAAGACATCCCCTTGAGTGATGAGCTCTTACAACAGAAGGAGCATGCTTTGCTGAATGAAAGAGGAAGAGGCTTCAGGTTCAACTCCTTACTTTAAGGGTGAATATAGTGCCCAAATCAGTACCTGATCTAAAGGTAGGTAATCTCATAGCCAGAAGGATTTTCTAGATTGACTGAATGTAAGTAAGCGGCTCCAAATCACTGTGCAAACTGAAACAAGTCACTTTCCTTTTCTGATTCTGAGTTTCTGCCTATGTCAAATGAGAAGACTGCCTAGAAAACGTGTCCTAAAGTGTCTTCCAACCCTCACATTCTGAGGTCCCAGGTGAGTGGTGGGAAAGACACCCTTGTGATTTGATTTGAGCTTGTGGCAATAGGTCTGTCCAGCTCTTTATTGTGTTATTATATTGCCCTTGTTAGATTTCTCTCATTGGGGCTCTATGTAAGACTATAAAATTATACCTGGTTAGGGTCCATATCATTACTTACACACCTTAACTTTTGAACCCTAAGACATCTTTAATCCATGATCATAGGGTACAGGTTTTATTTGGGGAGGTCCTGGAGGGAAGAGGAAGAGGTTTTTTACTGTACCTCTCCTGGGAAAGGGTGAAAGAAAAGCAGTGAGAAATGTAACAAAATTCTAGCAAGACTGAGTCCATAATTGCTGTTGTTTATTGAGAGGTTCTTTTTCCCTAAGCGTTATTGATAAGTGCTTTACCTCTAATTCTCGCAACAACTGTGTAATATATGAGTTGTACCCTGTTAAAAAAATGCAAGAAACTTTGTTCCCAAGGACATATGAAATGTGGGTATAAGAGGTAAGTGTTGGGCACTGGCTGTAATACTGACATTCTTAACCACATCTCTGAGTGGGTAAAAGGATCTTGACCAGGTGTCCTTGTTTCGTTTTCCTAAGTCAGTCTTTCAAATATTTATGCTCCTGGAATTTCTGTCCTACTAAAGGTATGTCACTAGTCCATATGAAATTCATTGCCTCCTTCCTCTCGCTACGATCCCAAGAAATCATTTGCTATAATTATCTTAATTCCCCCTAATGGATTTTCTTTTTTTTTTCCCCAAATACATATCATGTGGTATTCTCAACATAATGTCTCAGATATGATGTATATGTGTTTGTTGTGTATGTGTATGTGCATGTGTGTATGTGTAAGAAATATTTCTTAAAGTAAAAATTGGATAATTTATGTCCAAGTAACACTGGTCAATTCAGAGAAGAAAAAAATGTCTGGTGTGGAGTATAATTATTTTAAGTACATATCCTGTCAACCTCTTGGAAAATAATCTATAGAGCAGAAAAATACCTTTATTCCAAAGTTGTAGCATGTGTGGATTTCACCCAGTGCAGTAAAATGTCCGTTTCTAATGAACTACATTGTTCACAACTTTACATATTTGGTGAGAAGGAGTCTCACCCAAGTTATATGAGGTCAACAGAGACTGAAAGGAAAATGTAGAAGGGTAATTTTTAAAGAATCTATTTCTTTCTTATCAGTCTACTGGCTAATCAATTTATTACCTACTAAGAGTCTATAAACATACTGAGAAACAATTGTGAAGTTAACACTTAGGTGCTGTGGGAGGTCAGGAAGTAACAAACAGAACTCTTCATGAAGACAAACTGATAACAACAAACCATATTGAGCAATAATAACAGAAATAAAGTGTAATGAATGGTGTGGTTCCAAGTGTAGGTGGTAGATTTCTTAATTTTTAAATTCAATTCAGTTACATCTATTGAGTACTTAGTGTGACTTGTTCATACAGAGATTAATAAAGTAGACATAGGAAACAAATACAGACAATAATTAAAATAAAATATGCTATGTACTCCAGTAGGAAGATGTAAAAAGCACAGAATAATTGTTGGCTGGGAGTGGAATGATGGGTAATACTTGACCTGAACATTAAAGGAAGAATACAAGGTCATTAGAAGGCAAGGGGTGCACACCAAGTACAGGATGCAGCATCAGAAAATGCATGGAAATGAGAGAGCAAGTTGGGAGAACGACACATAGTTCAGGATGGATGGAGTATAAGTT
>JAKSZT010007815.1:486491-506856 GCA_026826555.1 Tolypeutes matacus | reverse complement strand
GGTCACGATGGGTGGACAATCACACAATAAATTGAGGGATCTGAGTTCCTAGCCTGGAGAGCTCTGCCACAGTCTCCAAGAGAGCAGCAATAGTCCTCTGAGTGCAGGGATAGTGTCTGTCAAAAGAGGATGACCCACTGATGAGTTCTTTTTATTGATGACTACCCTTGTTAGTCTTTGCTCTTGTAACTGAGACTTCGCTTGCTGTTGTGGGGTGCCTAAGGGTTGCCAACTGAGAGCCTCCTTGTTGCTCAAATGTGGCCTCTCTCTAAGCCAAACTCAGCATATGAATGCATTACCTTCCTCCCAACGTGGGACATGACTCCTGGGGATGAGCCTCCCTGGCAACGAGGGATTAATACCAAGTGCCAGCTGGCAACACAACTGGAAAAAGACCTTGAATAAAAGGGGGAAAAGGTAAAGACAAATGAGTTCAAGTGGCTCAGAGACTTCAAAGAGAGTCGGGAGGTCATCCCAGAGGCAACTCTTACGCACACCTCAGTAGGAGTTCATAGAACGTCAAAGTGCCTATCACCCCACACAGAGGGGCTCCTGAGAGCTCTGGAGACACCCAGGTCCTATATAAGGGGGCATAGCCCCAGAGACTGATGCCTTATCCATGGGATCTATTTTGGAATCTGTGCTCCTGAGAGTGACAGAATTGAACTCAAATAAGTCCTCCCTGCACATGGTTCATCAGTCCCTTCTATTCAAACCTATATGTGATGCTGGAGTTTTTAGGTTTACTTCCAGAGACTGGACCCTCTGGCCTACCTATGTGCCAGGTGTGCGTGGAATCTCGGTGGAACTGCAACTCCTACCCTACAGCTCAATGGACTCATCCAAGTCACCTGGCAAGGAGACAACGATGGGCAATGGCCAGCCCAGGGAATGGAGAGGGCCTGCATCTGCAGGCAGGATCATCCCACCCACCATATCCATGGGATATAAGCCCTCTCTCACTTGGAGGTGGAGTGGACATCACCATCCCAGTCCCCTCAGGATTGGAGGAAGAACCCTGGGGGACTAGAGAGGACTTGATGGTATTCTGTTGTACACATATGGTGATTCTAGCAATGGAAGATATTATAACAATGAGATGGAGCCAGTGGCCACTGGACACTTTTGGGGCAGGGAGGGGATGTGCAGTTGAAATACAGGGGCTTCTTTAGGATTTGGAGGTTGTCCTGAGTACTGTTGTGGCAATGGATGTAGGCCATTTTAAATCAGCACACACCATTCAGAACTGTGTGGGAGAGAGTGTGGTCTATGATATGAACTGTGGTCTATGGTTGGTGGCAAGGCCCCAGGATGTGTAAGTCCATTGAGGGTGGTGGGCCACACTTATGGGAGAGGTTTGTATGGGATGTGGTGGGAGGTGTGGGAGGTGGGCAACATGGGAATCCCGGTGGGTTCCATGTAATATTTTAGGTAATCTAAGCACCTCTTAAAATATGTTTATACATATATAAATAACATTTTTGTAAGTAAATGCACATATATGCATATATATTTATATATCATTTTACAAATATTGGCATGTATTGTGAAAATTTTGATTTTTACTCACAATAAAAAATAAATAAATAAATAAATAAATATATGAGGTCCCTGGTCCAATTCCCAGCTCTCCTTGGAGTAGTGATCCACTGGGTTATCAAACACCCAGCTAATATTTTAGAACAGGGAACACATAGACATTATTTTTGTATTAACTTCTCTTGGGTCTCATATTTTTCTCTAAAAAGGTTCCTTTTTTAAAAATTTTAACTTGGTTTACTGGCTAAAATCCGATTTAAAACCTGCAGAGGGCAGGCTGCAGGGTAATTGATCGATGAACACAGGCAGCCTGAAAAGCTCTTCAGGGGCCTAAGAGGTGGTTTTTACTAAGTTTTTGTTTGATTCGTTGCTTGAGTGTTTGTTTTTCATTCTTTTTTTTTCCTTCTTTTTTCCCCCTCTCCAGTTTTTTTTTCTTTTTTTTTTTTTTTTTAATTAGGTGCTGCTGTCTTGTTTCTTGTTTGCTGTGTTTCCCCTTCCCTTTGTTACCCCTTTTTTTGTGTATCAATTTTGCCAACCTATGCTAATTCTTTTCCTATCTTCATCTACCTATCTTCTGCTTTCTGTTTTTGTTCTTACATTCCACTTCTTTGTTTAGTCTTCAATATTTCTTGTTTTTATTTCTATCTCCTCTGTTCTCCATTTTCTTTCATTTCTTAACTTTTGTTCTTATTGTCTTTTCTTTTCTCTTTCCCTCTCTTCTTATCATTCTGGCCTGTTAATTCATTCTAGATATTTTTCTCTATTCAGTTTTTCATTTCATTATACCCCACTTTTTAATTTTTATTCCTCTGCACTTCTTATATGAGTTAATTATTTATTTCCCTAGGTCTTATGGTTCCTCTCCTACTTTTTACTGTTATTATTACTATTATCCTTTTTCTCTTCTTACCTTGTTCCATTTCTCTGGCCCCAATCTTTTTCTTTCAAGGGAATATAGACAGCAGCAAGGAAATAGAATAAGAGGAACAAAGTGTCAAAGACAAAACTTGCCACACACACAAAAACAGCAACAAAATAAAACCCCAGAGTAGAGAAAGAAAGTAATCAACTAAATAAGTTCATCAAGACAGAGATGCCTAAACACCAACAAAAAATTATAAACCATACTAAGAAACAGGAAGACATGGCCCAGTCCAATGAACAAACTAAAAACCAGGAGGAGATGCAAAACATGGAACGACTAATCAGACCTGACCAAACAAATATCATGAACCAACTTAATGATGTAAAGAAAGAGATTAAGGATATTAAGAAGACACTGGGGGGGGGGGGGCAGATGTGGCTCAAATGGTTGGGCATCCATCTGCCATATGGAGGGACCTGGGTTCAATCCCCGGGACCTCCCAGTAAAATTAAAAATATATATATAGAAGGCGCATGGGCTGCCAGGCTCTGTGTGCCGCTGAGCTGTCGGGCCCCGGGAGCCATGCAGCAGAATGATGACGTAACAGGGGAGAGACAAGACGAGATGCTCCAAAAGCTCCAGAAGCCAGGAGCTGAGGTGGCGCAGGCAGCAGAATACCTCTCTCCTACATCAGAGGTCTCCAGGAGGAATCCTGGTGAAGACTGGAGGAGGAGGATGAGAAGAGATGGCAGGAAACAGACACGGAGAATGGCCCAGCAAATGGACACAAAACAGCAAATGGGAAGGGGGGGTTTAAAATGGATAAAGTAAATAAATAAAATCTTAAAAAAAAAAAAAAAAAAAAAGGACACTGGGAGAACATACTAAAGAAATTGTAAACATACATTAAAAGATAACAGATGTGCAAATATTCTCGCTGTCCTAATTTTGTGATAATCAGGGTAGGCTAAATATTTGCTATGTTAGAAACCATGCATGTGTCTCCAGACCTAGTTTTTCTCCCTAGGTCTGGTTTTTGAAATGCTGGTGATTAACTAAGCCTGATTTATTATATGACCATCCTGTATGGGAAAAGACTGTAACTTTGGGTATCTTTGGTCAACCTTAAGAGACATAGCAGGGGGACTGATGTGGCTCAAGTGGGCATCCATCTCCCATATGGAGGGACCTGGGATCAATCCCCAGGACCTCCCAGTAAAAATTTTAAAAAGAAAAATACAGAAGGTGCGTGGACCACCAGGTCCCACATGCAGGTGCACCGCCAGGCCCCACGAGCCACTCAGCAAGATGATGACATAACAGGAAAGTGACACAAGGGAGAGCTAAGATGAGATGCACTGAAAAAACAGGAACTAAGGTGGCGCAGGCAGTAGGAGGCCTCCCTCCCATATCGGAGGTTCCAAGGATCAAATCCCAGTGAAGACAGGAGGAGAAGGATGAGAAGAAAGGGCAGGAAATGGATACAGAGTCTCCCAGCAAATGGACACAGAAACAGCAAAAATGGGGGGGGGAGAGTAAAAATCGATAAAAGTAAATAAATAAATCTTTTAAAAAATGTGTAGGAGAGTAAGATACAGACTATAGTTAGTAGTAATACTTTGATGATGCTCTTTCATGATTTGTTAAAAAATGTTTCACAATAATCCAGGGTGTTTGGGGGGGGTGATGTGTGGGAGCCCTGTATGATGTTATGCATGTTTCTTTTGTAAGTCCATGATATTTACTGAACACATATAGTTTATGTATGTTCATGTATGAATGATATACTTCAATAAATTGTTATTAAAAAAAAACAAACAGATAACAGATTGATGGTGATGAAAGACACTATCCAAGAAATCAAAAATACACACACTGGAAGCATGTAACAGCAGATTTCAACAGGCAGAGGGAAGAATTAGCAATGTGTAAGACATTACATCTGAAATCAAACAGATAGTAGAAGAGACAGATAAAAAGATAGAAAAAATCCAGCAGGGACTTAGGGATCTGAATGACAACACAAACACACAAACATATGCATTATAGGCATCTCAGAAAGAGAAGAGAAGGGAAAGGGAACAGAAGGAGTGTTGGAAGAAATAATGGCTGATAACTTCCCAATCCTATTGAGGGAGATGGATATACATGTCTGAGAAGTACAGCACACCCCAAACCGTATAAATCCAAACAGCCCTATTCCAAGACACATACTTATCAAATTGTCCAATGCTCAAGACAAAGAGAGAATACTGTAAACAGTAGAGAAAAAAGAACCATCACATACAAGAGAAGCTCAATAATATTAAGTGCTGATCTCTCATCTAAAACTATGGAGGCAAGAAGGCAGTGGTATGACATAGTCAAAGAGCTAAAAATAAAAATAAAAAAAATTTTAAAACAAAAACTTCCAGCCAAGAATTCTCTATTCTGCAAAGCTGGCATTGAAAAATGATGGAGAATTCAAAATATTCATAGATAAACAGAAATTAAGAGAGTATACCAATAAGAAACCTGCCCTTCAAGAAATACTAAAGGGAGTGCTTCAGGTTGAAAGGAAAAAACAGAAGAGAGAGAATTGGAGGAGAGAATAAGAAAAAATAAAATAAAGAGAAATAAAAACAACATATGACAAACATAAACCCAAAGAAAATATGGCTAAAGTAAGTAATTTCTTAACAGTAATAACACTGAATGTTAACAGATTAAACTCACCAGGCAAAAGACAAAGATTGGCAGAATGGATAAGGAAATATGACCCATCTATATGCTGTCTACAAGAAACCCACCTTAGAACCAGGGATTCAAGGAGGCTAAAGGTGAATGGCTGGAAAACAATTTTACAGCAAACAACAACCAATAAAGGATGGGAGTATCTATACTAATATTGGACAAAATAGACTTTAAATGCAAAACTATTGTAAGAGACAAAGGTAGACACTATATATTAGTAAAAGGGGTAATCTTTCAGGAAGAAAGAACAATCATAAACATTTAGCACCTAAATGAGGCAGCTCAAAATACTTGAGGCAAACACTAGAAAGGCTAAGTGGAGAAACAGATGCTTCTACAATTATAGTGGGGGACTTTAATACATCATTGTCACCATTAGACAGAAATTCTTGACAGAGAATCAATAAAGGTACAAAGACTTTGAATAATACATTAGAGGATCTGGACCTAATAGACATATACAGAACATTTCACCCAAATACAGCGGGATATACTTTCTTCTTGAGTGCACATGGATCATTCTCCAAGATAGAACACATGCTAGACCACAGAACAACTCTCAATGAATTCTGAAATTATACAAAGTAATTTGTCAGACCACAATGGAATGAAGCTGGAAATCAGTAAGAGACAGAGAACCAGATTAGGCACAAAGATATGGAAGTAAAACAACACACTCTTAGACAAACAGTTGGTCAAGGAAGAAATTACCAAAAAAATCAGTAACTACCTTGAAATGAATAAAAATGACATCACAACATATCAAAACTTATGGGATGCAGAAAAGGCTGTACTGAGACAGAAACTCATAGCCATAAATGCATATATCAAAAAAGAAGAAAGAGCTAAAATCAAAGACCTAACTGCACACCTAGAGGAAATAGAAGAAGAACAACAAACTAACCCCAAAGGAAGTAGAAAGAAGGAAACAACAAAGATTAGAGCAGAATTAAATGAAATAGAAAATAAAAAAGCACTAGAAAAAATAAAACCAAAAGCTGGTTCTTCAAGAAGATCAATAAAATTCAGAAACCCTTACCTAGAGTAAAAAGAAAAAAAGAGAGAAGATGCAAATACACAAAATAAGAATGGGATATCACCACTGTCTGCACGAAATAAAGAGTATCATAAGAGGATACTTTGAAAAATTATATTCCAACAAGAACAATAATTAAGAGGAAATAGACAAATTCCTAGAAACACACAACCAGCCTACATTGACGAAAGAAGAAATTGATTAATTCAACAAACCAATCACAAGATTGAATTTTTCATCAAAAAAACTCCCAACCAAGAAGAGCCCAGGACCAGATGGCTTCACAGGTGAATTTTACCAAACATTCCGGAAAGAACTAATACCAATCATGCTTAAACTTTTCCAAAAATAGAAGTAGAAGGAACATTGAAAAATTCATTCTATGATACCAACATTACCTTAATGCCAAAACCAAAGATGCCACAAGAAAGGAAAATTACAGACCAATCTCTCTAATGAACCTAGATGCTAAAATCCTCAACAAAATACCTGCTAAATGTATTCAACAACACATCAAATGAATTATACACCATGACCAAGTGGTTTTCATCCTGGGTATGCAAGGGTGGTTCAACATAAGTAAACCAATCAATGTGATGCACCACATAAACAGATGGAAAGAAAAAAATCACATGATCATCTCTATAGATGCAGAAAAAGCATTCTACAAAATACAGCACTCTTTCCTGATAAAAACACAGCAGAGGATAGGAATAGAAGGAAACTTCTTCAACATGATAAAGTGTATATATGAAAAACCCACAGCTAACATCATATACAATTGTGAAATCTTAAAAGATTTCCCTCTAAGATCGGGAACAAGACAAGGATGCCCACTATCACCACTCCTGTTTAACATTGTGTTAGAAATACTTGCTCAAGCACTTAAGCAAGAAAAAGATATAAAAGACATCCAAATTGGAAAGGAAGAAGTGAAAATTTAACTATTTGCAGGCGACATGATCCTATACATAGAAAGCCCTGAGAAATCTACAACAAAGCTTCTAGAGCTTATAAATGAGTTCAGTAAAGTCACAGGTTATAAGATCAATGCTCAAAAATCAGTAGTGGGGGCGGATGTGGCTCAAATGGTTGGGCGTCTGTCTGCCATATGGAGGGACCTGAGTTCGATCCCCGGGGCCTCCCGGTAAAATAAAAAATAGAGAGAGAGAAGGTGCGTGGGCTGCCAGGCTTTGTGTGCTGATGAGCTGCCAGGCCCTGGGAGCCATGCAGCAAGATGATGACTCAACAAGAGAGAGATGCAGGGGAGAGACAAGCGAGATGCTCCGAAAGCTCCGGAAGCTAGGAGCCGAGGTGGCGCAGGTGGCAAAATACCTGTCTCCTACATCGGAAGTCTCCAGGATCGAATCCTGGTGAAGACTTGGAGGAGGAGGATGAGAAGAGATGGCAGGAAACAGACACAGAGAATTGCCCAGCAAAAGGACACAAAACAGCAAATGGGGAAGGGGGGGTTAAAATGGATAAAGTAAATAAATAAATCTTTAAAAAAAAATCAGTAGCATTTCTGTACACCAATAATGAGCTATCTGAGGAGGAAATCAAGAAAAAATACCATTTACAATAGCCACTAAAAGAATCAAATACCTAGGAATAAACTAAACCAAAGACGTAAATGACATACACAGAAAACTACACAACACTGTTAAAGGAAATCAAAGAAGACTTAAATAAATGGAAGGATATTCCCTATTCATGGATGGGAAGACTAAACATCATCAAGATGTCTATCCTACCCAAACTAGTATACAGATTTAATGCAATCCCAATGAAAATCAACACAGCATTGTTTACTGAATTGGAAAAACTAACTATGAAATTTATTTGGAAGGGCAAGAGGCTCCAAATAGCCAAAGACATAATGAAAAAAGAAAAATGAAATTGGAGGAATCACACTACTTGACTTTAAAACATACTACAAAGCTACAGTGGTCATAACTTCATGGTATTAGCACAAGGATAGACATACCAACCAATGGAACCGAATTGAGAGTTCTGATATAGATCCTTGCATATACAGTCATCTGATATTCGAAAAGGCCACCATGTCACTCAACTGGGAGAGAATGGCTTCTTCAACAAATGGTGCTTGGAGAACTGGATATCCATATCCAAAAGAATGAGAGAGGAACATCATCTCATACCTTATACAAAAAATCAACTCTAGGTGGAACAAAGTTCTAAAGTTAAGAGCCAAGACCATAAAGACCTTGGAAGATAATGTAGGAAAGCATCTACAGGACCTTGAAATAGGAAATGGTTTCATGAGTTTCACACCCAAAACAAGAGAAGCTAAAGACAAAATAGATAAGTGGGACCTCCTCAAAATTAAAAACTTTTGCACCTCAAAGGAGTTTCTCAAGAAAGTGAAAAAACAGCCTACCCAATGGGGAAAATATTTGGTAACCATATAACTGATAGGAGCCTAATATTCAGCATATATAAAGATATCCTATATCTTGAAAATAAAAAGGCAAACAACCCTTTTAAAAAATGGGCAAGTAATTTGAACAGACACTTCTCCAAAGAAGAAATACAAATGGCTAAAAAGCACATGAAAAGATGCCCAACATGACTAGCTATTAGGGAAATGCAAATCAAAACTACAATGAGATACCATCTTACACCCATTAGACTGGCAGCCACTAAACAAACAGAGGACACAAATGTTTGAGAGGATGTGGGGGAAGGGGAACACTCACCCACTGCTGGTGGGAATGTAAAATGGTCCAGCCATTGTGGAAGACAGTTTGGCGGTTCCTCAAAAAACTAACTATAGATCTGCCATATGATCCAGCAATGCCACTGCTGGGTATATACCCAGAAGAATTGAAAGGAAGGACACGAACAGATACATGCACACCAATGTTCATAGCAGCATTATTCACTGTTGCCAAAAGTTGGAGTCAACCCAAATGCCATCAACAGATGAATGGATAAACAAAATGTGGTACATACATATAATGAAATACTACTCAGCTGTAAGAAGGAATACAGTGCTAACACATGGGATAACATGGATGAATCTTGAGGACCTTATGTTGAGTGAAGCAAGCCAGACATTGAAGGACAAATATTACATGACCTCTCTGATATGAATTAAGCAAATTGAGCAGACTCTGAGAGCTAGAGTATGGATTAGGTTTACAGGAAATAGAAAGGGAGAAGAAGGTTGTGAGCCAACACCCATATGGGTGAAATCTATGATAAGGTGGAAGTGAGTAGTTGTGCAGTGAAGGGATATGACCTGGGTGTAGTAACACTATTGGGTTGGGCAGTGCAAGCGTGATAGGAGGGAGGGTGGGGACAGTGGGTTGGATGGTCCATGGAACTGGAGAAAGGGTTGGGGGAGGGAGCAGGTGAACACTGGGGATTGGGGGGTATGTGGTTGAAACTACAATGTTGGGAAAGTTCTTTGGCAATATGACAAGGAAGGGTTACTGGTTTAGGGCGTTGGATGGGTGGGCATTTGGGACAGGGCACACCTGGGGCAGTCTTCTAGAGAATCTGCAAGTGATCATTTTGTCATAGTGTGTTGTATCAGTGGGTGGAGACACACACAATAAGTGGGAAGGAGTTGGACTCCCATCCTGGGGAAGCCCTATATATTCTCAAACAGAGGGGTGGGTGTCTTTCAAGAGCATGGACAGTTTCTAATAGGGGAGGACAGATCAGTGTATCAAACCTTCAGTGTTGTTGCAAGTAACTATGAATCTTGTCCTTCAAGGAGTGAAGCCTGGTGGTCACCGTGGACCCTGAATGGAGGGGGAGACGGGAATAGAATAGATTAGATGGAAAGGGGGGTATTTAGGGGGCAATGGAAGTGTTCTGCATGATCTTGCAATGTTGGACATAGGCCATGTTAAATTTTAGCAAAAATTTATAAAAGTGTATGGTCTAAAATCTAAGCCATACCACTGACTATGGTTAGTAGCTATGTTTCAGTTTTTGTACATCAGTTGTAACAAATGTACCATCTACACATAAAAAAGTTATTAATATGGGAAAAGGGAAAGGGGAGAGGATGTTGGGTATATGGGAGTCCCCTATATTCTGTATGTGAATTTACTGTGACCTAAAACTTCTTTGAAGACAAAACAAAAAAAGACACTGGGGAAGAAATGGAAGAAAATGTCACTGTACATACAGGACAACAGATAATACAGTGATGAAAGGAGAAACATCAAAAAAAATTTTTTTAATAATTTTCATTATTTTTTCATTATTTTTAATATCCCAATTTTTTATTTTAATTTAGTTTTAGTTTTTCTAAATTATTATGTATTTTCTTTCTTATGTCTAAACCTATCATTATTATTTCATTTTCCTATTAATTGTATTTGGTGATATTCTTGGCTTCATTTTTTATGAAGTTTTGGACCACAGAAGGGTTACAACTGTGGCAGGGGAGGATCATTGGTGTGAGGAGTCAGTGTTGGGAGGATACATGGGAGGAAGTTGACCTGGGCATACATATAAGGTATATAAATGTGTTCAAATATTCATGGGGCATTGTCACAGTGGGTAGAGATTCACACAATAACCGAAAGAGTATTGAATTCCCATCCTGGGGAGCTCTGCCACATTCTCTAATAGAACAGCAACAATCCCCCGAGTACAGGGGCAGTGAATGACTAGTGAAGAAGGATTGTCAATTGATGGGCCCCTGATATTGATGGGTATATTTATGAGCCTTTGCTCTTGAATTGCAACTTCACTTAGTGTTGTAGGGTGCCTGAGGGTTAACTTCTGAGAGCCTCCATGTTGCTCAAATGTGGCCTCTCTCTAAGCCAAACTCAGCATAATAAATGCATTACCTTACCACCAACATGGGACATGACTACCAGGGATGAGCCTCCGTGGCACCAAGGGATTACTACCAAGCACCAACTAGTAAAATACAACTGGAAAAAGACATTCAATAAAAGGGGGGGGGGGGGAGTAAAGACATATGAGTTTATATGGCTAAGAGACTTCCAAGTGAGTCGAGAAGTTATCCCTGAGGTAACGCTTATGCACGTCTCAGCAGGATCACATAGACTGCCAAAGAAGATGCTACCCCAAATAGTGGGGCTCTTGAGAGCTCTGGAGATACCCAGGTCCTACAGCCATGGCAGATAGCTCTGGAGTTTGGTGTCTTGCCAGTGGGCCCTACTTTGGAGTTTGTGCACCCGAGTGTGACAGACTCAGTTGTGACTTCTCTACAAATGCCTCTTCTGTCCCTTCTATTTGAACCTATAGTTGGTGCTGGAGTTGGTAGGTATATGCCCAAGAGACTTGAATCTTTGGGCTGTCCATGTGTCAGTTGGGCCCTGAGCCTCAGCGGAGTTGCAACACCTACTCTCCAGTTCATTGGACTCATCCAGGACAACTAACAAGGAGGTGTGGATGGACAACCACCATACCACTTGTAGAGAGAGTCTACAAGCACAAGCAAGAGAGTCCCATTCATCAGCCATATGTGATTGAAGCTCCTCTCAATTATAGTAGAAGTGGGCATCACCATCCCAGAATCCTCAGGATTGGGAAATAAAATATGGACTAGAGTGGACTTACTGGTATTCTACTATAGACACATTGTGATTCTAGCAATGAAAGAAATTATATCATTGATGTGGAGACAGTGGCCACTGGAGGTGCTAAAGGCAGGGAAAGGGAAATATGGGGGCACTTTCAGGACTTGGAATTGTCCTGAATGACATTGCAATGACAGATACAGGCCATTATATATCCTACCATAACCTACAGAATTGAGTGGGAGAGAGTGTAACTACAATGTAAACTTTAATCCACCCTTAGTGGCAATCCTCCAAAATGTGATCATCCATTGCAATGACTGTTCCACACTAATGAAAGAACCTGTTAATGTGGGGAAAAGTGGGAGCTGTGGGGAGTGGGGCATATGGGAATCCCTTATATTTTTATAGTTTTATGTAACATTTTATGTAATCTAAATATCTTTTAGAAAAAATAAAAAATATATTTAAAAAAAGAAGACACAGTGTGCACATAAAGAAGAATTTAAGAGAAGAGGGGCCAAGATGGCATTAGTGTAGGAAGGCGCACACTGCAAGCTCCCAGAGCGAGGCGGATTGTGGACGGGGTCCTGCCCAGGGGTCTGTGCTGTGCACGCGTGGAGTGAGAGGCTTGGGACATCTGTCTGCGCGGATTGGCGGCGTGGACCGAACGGTGGAGATTCGTGAGTTTTGAGGCTGCCGGTGGAGGTTGGCACAGGCGGCTGAGCCCCGCGGTTAGGGAAAAAAAAAATAAAACGGCCATTTGGAGCCGTGGGCGGGCCGAAAAAGTTTTATTTTCTGGGGATCTGGCTGCCTGGCGCCCCTTGGACCTTGTGTGAACAGAACAAACGAGCTAATCAGCACCCGGTGAACCGGAGGGGGGATTTTGGTCGGGAAACGCAGTTGATTTCCCTAGCCACCCAGGGATAAGACCCGGGCTGCTGCGGAGCCAGGAGGAAGGGACACTTCCCAAAAAAGTTCGGTTGGAAGACAGGGAAGGGTATTTTATATTTTTAGACATTGATCTGGCTGCCTGCACGGCCCCATAGCTTTGGGGAACAGATAAGCCAACCTGAAGCACCATTAGGCTGAGAGCAGACGCGAATCTGCACTCAAACTGATTTACTGAGCAGCCCGGTGACGCTGGAGCTGGGCGCCAGAAGGGACGGAATCCGCCGTCTTTAGCACTCCTCACTGACTAACATCAGAGCTTTAGCTAACCTGGGGAGTCCAGAAAGTAGGACGTGCTTGATTAATTTCCACGGGCCCAGCTAGGGTCCCTTCCGTAAGGGGGTTGGTCTAGAAGAGGAATTATTTTGGGTCCTGCATTTGGCTAAAAAAAAAAAAAAAAAAGTGAGGTCACCTCAACAAATGAAAAATAAATTCTTTTTAATTTAGTTTAATAGCTAAAAGCTGCTTCAGGACCTGCATATAGAACCCTGTGGGGAAATTCATTGATAAACACAAGTAGGCAGGAAGGATCCACGTGGACCCTAGGGGAATCATTGACCCCCCCTTAGATCTGTTTGACTGCTTGCCTGTGTGGATCTTTGGTTGCTCTCTGTTACTTTCTGGTCTATTGCTATTATTCCCGTTTTCCTCCCCCCTTCCTTTTTCCTTCTATTTTTTTTTTTTAAATAGGTGGTGCCAGCTGGTCACTTCTTTGCTGGGCTTCTTATTCAGTAATTTCCCACTCGCTGTATATATTGATTCTGTATTACAAACTATCGCTTATCCTTCCTACATCTTTCTGCCTTCTGTTTTCTGTTGTGGCTCTTAGAGACAACATTCTTTCATAGGCCCACAACTTAAGGGTGTCAATTTCTATCCCATCTATTTTGTTTTCTTCTTCTTCTTTTTTCTTTTTTTTTTTTATTAGTATTAACTTTTTCCTTTCAGACCTTTCTCTACTATTTCTCTCCCTCCTCATAATTCTAGCCTTCTAAACCACTATATATATATATATTCCTCCATTTGTTTTCCCAGTCCATTGTAGGAGCTCCATATTTTTTCCTAGTACTCTACACTGCCTACACAAGCTAAATATTCATCTCATTAAGTCTCATTTTGCCCCTCTTCCAACTTTTATCAATATTTCTATTATCCTTCTGCCTTCCTTACATCTTTTGATTCCTCTGGCCCTAACCTTTTGCCTTCAAGGGAACATAGAAAGAAGCAAGGAAATAAAATAAGAAGAAAAACTGCTAAGAGAAAACTTAACTCACATGCAGAACCAACAGCTAAATAAAATTCTAGAGCATAGAGAAAAGCTAATCAACTGAACAAACCCATCAAGATAATATGATGACCAGAGGGCAACAGAAAAATACAAATGACTCTGAGAAACTGGAAAACATGGACCAGTCCAGTGCACAAAATAAAAACCAGGAAGCAATGCAGTACATCGAACAACTAATCAAAGCTATCCAAACAAATATCATGGACCAACTTAAAGAACTGAAGGAAGAGATTAAGGATATAAAGAAGACACTGGGAGAACATACTGAAGAAATAGCTAACACACCTAAAAAGGTAATGGATATGATGGCGTACAAAGACACAAGTCAAGAAATGAAAAAGACGCTGGACTCACATGGCAGCAGAATTGAACAGGCAGAGGAAAGAATTAGTGATATGGAAGACAATACAGTTGAAATCAAAGAGATTGTAGAAAAGATAGACAAAAAGATAGAAAAAATCCAGTATGGTCTCAGGGAATTAACCGATAATGCAAGACGCACAAACATACGCATTATGGGCATCCCAGAAGGAGAAGAGAAGGGAAAGGGAACAGAAGGAGTGTTGAAGGAAGTTATGGCTGAAAACTTCCCAACTCTATTGAAAGAGATGGATGTGCAGATCCAGGAAGCACAGCGCGCCCCAAATAGTATAAATCCCAACAGGCCAACTCCAAGACATATACTTGTCAAATTGTCCAATGCTCAAGACAAAGAGAAAATACTCAAGGCAGCAAGAGAAAAGAGAACTATCACATACAAGGGAAGCACAATAAGATTAAGTGCTGATTTCTCAGCTGAAACCATGGAGGCAAGAAGACAGTGGTATGACATAGTCAAAACACTAAAAGAAAAAAACTTCCAGCCACGAATTCTCTATCCAGCAAAATTGGCATTCAAAAATGATGGAGAGTTCAAAATATTCACAGATAAACAGCAATTAAGAGAGTATGTCAAGAAGAAACCAGCACTTCAAGAAATACTAAAGGAATCTCTACAAGTTGAAAGGAAAAAACAAAGGAGAGAGAGTTGGAGGAGAGTTTAAAAACAATTGAAAACTCAAAAAGAGAAACAAAACAACATATGACATATATTAACCGAAAGAAAAAATGACTGAAGTAAGAAATTCGTTACGAGTAATAACACTGAATGTTAATGGATTAAATTCACCAATCAAAAGACACAGATTGGCAGAATGGATAAGAAAATATGATCCATCTATATGCTGTCTACAAGAAACCCACCTTCGGCCCAGGGATTCAAGGAGGCCGAAAGTGAATGGCTGGAAAACCATTTTACAAGCTAACAATAGCCAGAAAAGGGCCAGAGTAGCTATTCTAATATCAGACAAAATAGACTTTAAATGCAAAACTATTGTAAGAGACAAAGATGGACACTACATATTAGTAAAAGGAGTAATCTCTCAAGAAGAGAGAACAATCATCAACATTTACGCACCTAATCGAGGTGCCTCAAAATACGTGCGGCAAACTCTGGAAAAACTAAGAGGAGAAATAAATTCCTCTACAATTATAGCAGGGGACTTCAACACACCACTATCATCATTAGACAGAACATCTAGGCAGAGAATCAATAAAGAAACTAAGGCACTCAACAATACATCAGAAGATTTGGACTTAATAGACATATACAGAACACTACACCCAAATACAGCGGGATTTACATTCTTCTCCAGTGCACATGGAACATACTCCAAAATAGACCACATGCTAGGCCACAAAACAACACTCAATGAATTCAGAAAGATTGAGATTATACAAAGTAATTTCTCTGACAACAACGGAATGAAGTTGGAATTCAATAAGGGCCAGAGCAACAGGTTAGGCACAAGGATATGGAAGTTAAAAAACACACTCTTAGACAAACAGTGGGTCAAAGAGGAAATTTCAAAAGAAATCAGTAACTACCTTGAAAATAATGAAAACAACAACACAACATATCAAAACCTATGGGATGCAGCGAAAGCAGTCCTGAGAGGGAAGTTCATAGCCATAAATTCATATATTAAAAAAGAAGAAAGAGCTAAAATTGAAGACCTAACTGCACACTTGGAGGAATTGGAAAAACAACAACAAACTAAACCTAAAGGAAGTAGAAAACAGGAAATAACCAAGATTAGAGCAGAACTAAATGAAATACCGAATAAGAAAGCACTGGAAACAAGAAACAAAACCAAAAGCTGGTTCTTCGAGAATATCAACAAAATTGACAAACTCTTAGCCAGACTAACAAAGAAAAAGAGAGAACAGATGCAAATACATAAAATAAGGAATGAGCAAGGTGATATCACTACTGACCCCACAGAAATAAAGAGTATCATAAGAGGATACTTTGAAAAATTATATGCCAACAAGAATGACAATTTAGAGGAAATGGACAAGTTTCTAGAAACCCACAAACAGCCAACATTGATGAAAGAAGAAATAGATGAACTCAACAGCCCAATTACAAGTAAAGAGATAGACTCAGTCATTAATAACCTCCCAACTAAGAAGAGTCCAGGGCCAGATGGCTTCACAGCTGAATTCTACCAAACATTCCGGAAAGAGCTAACACCAATTCTACTTAAGCTCTTCCAAAAAATAGAAGTAGAAGGAATATTACCTAACTCATTCTATGATGCCAACATTACCCTAATACCAAAACCAAATAAAGATACCACAAGAAAGGGAAATTACAGACCAATTTCTCTAATGAACCTAGATGCTAAAATCCTTAACAAAATACTTGCTAATCGCATTCAACAACATATCAAAAGGATTATACTCCCTGACCAAGTGGGTTTCATCCCAGGTATGCAAGGCTGGTTCAATATAAGAAAATCAATCAATGTAATACACCACATAAACAAACTGAAAGAAAAAAATCACATGATCATCTCTATAGATGCCGAAAAAGCATTCGACAAAATACAGCACTCTTTCCTCATAAAAACACTACAAAAGATAGGAATAGATGGAAACTTTCTGAAAATGATAAAGGGTATATATGAAAAACCCAAAGCTAACATCATTTTCAATGGTGAAATCCTAAAAGCCTTCCCTCTGAGATTGGGAACAAGACAAGGATGCCCACTATCACCACTCCTATTTAACATTGTCTTAGAAGTACTTGCACGAGCACCGAGACAAGAAAAGGACATAAAAGGCATCCAGATTGGAAAAGAAGAAGTAAAAATTTCATTATTTGCAGATGACATGATCCTATACGTAGAAAGCCCTGAGAAATCGACAACAAGGCTTCTAGAACTTATAAAGGAGTTCAGTAATGTTGCAGGCTATAAGATCAACGCTCAAAAATCAGTAGCATTTCTGTACACCAATAACCAGCACACTGAGGAGGAAATCAGGAAAAAAATACCATTTACAATAGTAAACAAAAGAATCAAATACCTAGGAATAAATTTAACTAAAGATGTAAAGGACTTATATACAGAAAACTACACAACACTGTTAAAGGAAATCAAAGAAGACTTAAATAAATGGAAAAATATTCCCTGTTCATGGATGGGAAGGCTAAACATCATTAAGATGTCTATCCTACCCAAACTAATCTACAGATTTAATGCAATCCCAATAAAAGTCAACACTATATTTTTTAAGGAACTGGAAAAACTAACCACAAAATATATTTGGAGAGGCAAGAGGCCCTGAATTGCCAAAGACATATTGAAAAAGAAAAATGAAGTTGGAGGTATCACATTACCTGACTTTAAAACATACTGCAAAGCTACAGTGATCAAAACTGCGTGGTATTGGCACAAGGATAGACCTACTGACCAATGGAACCGGATTGAGAGTTCTGATATAGATCCTCGCATATACAGTCATCTGATATTTGACAAGGCCACGAAACCCACTCAGTTGGAAAGTGAGCAGTCTCTGAGAACCATTGTCTGAAAGATAGGTTAACAAGGGAGAGTAAGAGAAGAGCAGGCTTTGAGCCATCACCCATATGGACATAATCTATGGTAAAGGGATAGAGTGTGGTTGCATGTTGGGGGATGGGGCAGATGAGTGGTGGTGTTCCTGGGTTTGGTGGTGCAGCGCTGGCAGGTGGGTGGGTTAGGAAAGGCAGGTTCAAATTCCCAGGGCATGTAACTGTGAATCTTGACATTCCATGGGTCAGGATAGGGTGGTTTCATGTACCCTGGGGAGCTGGGGAGAAGGGAACAGTCAAGATCTAATGGAGTGTTTGGTGGTCATGGGAAAGGTTTTTCATTACCTTACGGTAATGGACACAGGACATGGTAAATATCATCAAAATTATTAAACTGTATCATCTAAATTGTAAACTATACTGTAAATCATTGACAATGTTTAGTTGCTATATTTTGCTATCTGTATAACAGTCATAACAATGCTAACATCAAAAAGGGGGGGTTAATATGGGGTGGGGAAGGCGGGGTGGTTTGGTATCTGGGAGTCTCTGGTACTCCATGTGTGACTTTGCTGTGACCTAAAACTTCTTTGAAAATTAAATGAAAATTTGGGAGACAATGGTGATTGAGAGGGGGAAGGTGTCACGGCACACCGGACATCTGATATCACAGTGATAAAAGGAAAAAAAGAATATATATATATATTTTTTTTTTAAGGCATTTCTTTTGCTTTTTTCCCCATTTTTTTGAATGTCCCAATCCGCTAATTATATTTTGTTTTGTTTGATTATTTGTTTTTGTTTTTTTTCCTGAGCTTCCTTATGTTTGTCTCTTGCATGTAAGCTTATCATTGTTGATTCTTTTTCCTATTAAGTGTATTTGATTATTTTATGGACTACATGTTCATGGAGGATTTGGATCACAGAAGGGTTACAATGGGTACTGCAGAGGATTATTGGTGGGGGGTGTCTGGGAGGGGGGGATTCATGGGAGTAAGTTCATCCGAATATATATGAAAGATATACAAAATTGTTCAAAAGATCAAAAGATGGGGCACGGTCACGATGGGTGGACAATCACACAATAAATTGAGGGATCTGAGTTCCTAGCCTGGAGAGCTCTGCCACAGTCTCCAAGAGAGCAGCAATAGTCCTCTGAGTGCAGGGATAGTGTCTGTCAAAAGAGGATGACCCACTGATGAGTTCTTTTTATTGATGACTACCCTTGTTAGTCTTTGCTCTTGTAACTGAGACTTCGCTTGCTGTTGTGGGGTGCCTAAGGGTTGCCAACTGAGAGCCTCCTTGTTGCTCAAATGTGGCCTCTCTCTAAGCCAAACTCAGCATATGAATGCATTACCTTCCTCCCAACGTGGGACATGACTCCTGGGGATGAGCCTCCCTGGCAACGAGGGATTAATACCAAGTGCCAGCTGGCAACACAACTGGAAAAAGACCTTGAATAAAAGGGGGAAAAGGTAAAGACAAATGAGTTCAAGTGGCTCAGAGACTTCAAAGAGAGTCGGGAGGTCATCCCAGAGGCAACTCTTACGCACACCTCAGTAGGAGTTCATAGAACGTCAAAGTGCCTATCACCCCACACAGAGGGGCTCCTGAGAGCTCTGGAGACACCCAGGTCCTATATAAGGGGGCATAGCCCCAGAGACTGATGCCTTATCCATGGGATCTATTTTGGAATCTGTGCTCCTGAGAGTGACAGAATTGAACTCAAATAAGTCCTCCCTGCACATGGTTCATCAGTCCCTTCTATTCAAACCTATATGTGATGCTGGAGTTTTTAGGTTTACTTCCAGAGACTGGACCCTCTGGCCTACCTATGTGCCAGGTGTGCGTGGAATCTCGGTGGAACTGCAACTCCTACCCTACAGCTCAATGGACTCATCCAAGTCACCTGGCAAGGAGACAACGATGGGCAATGGCCAGCCCAGGGAATGGAGAGGGCCTGCATCTGCAGGCAGGATCATCCCACCCACCATATCCATGGGATATAAGCCCTCTCTCACTTGGAGGTGGAGTGGACATCACCATCCCAGTCCCCTCAGGATTGGAGGAAGAACCCTGGGGGACTAGAGAGGACTTGATGGTATTCTGTTGTACACATATGGTGATTCTAGCAATGGAAGATATTATAACAATGAGATGGAGCCAGTGGCCACTGGACACTTTTGGGGCAGGGAGGGGATGTGCAGTTGAAATACAGGGGCTTCTTTAGGATTTGGAGGTTGTCCTGAGTACTGTTGTGGCAATGGATGTAGGCCATTTTAAATCAGCACACACCATTCAGAACTGTGTGGGAGAGAGTGTGGTCTATGATATGAACTGTGGTCTATGGTTGGTGGCAAGGCCCCAGGATGTGTAAGTCCATTGAGGGTGGTGGGCCACACTTATGGGAGAGGTTTGTATGGGATGTGGTGGGAGGTGTGGGAGGTGGGCAACATGGGAATCCCGGTGGGTTCCATGTAATATTTTAGGTAATCTAAGCACCTCTTAAAATATGTTTATA
>JAKSZT010007815.1:465575-475921 GCA_026826555.1 Tolypeutes matacus | reverse complement strand
TTATTCTATTTAATCTAAATTATCTAATTTATTGGTTACAATAGGTTTATAGTATTTTATTATAATCCTTTTTATTTATGCAAGTGTAGTGATATCACAGTGAACATTTCTGATTTTAGTTGTGTCTTTTCTCTTTTTCTTTTGTCAGTCTAATTAAAAGTTTGTCAGTTTTGCTGGTTTTTCTAAAAACCAGAATTTTGTTTAGTTTATTCTCTCCATTGTTTTCCCTATTCTTTGTTTCATTTATCTTAACTCTAATCTTCATTTCTTTCTCTCTGTTTACTTTTGGCTTATTTTTCTCTTTTGTTCTAGTTCCTCCCGGTGCAAGGTTAGGTTGCAGAATTGAGAGCTTTCTTTTTTTTAATGTAAGAAATTAGAGCATGGATTTTCCTCCGAGCATTGCATAAGTATTAGTATGTTGTGTTCTCATTTCATTAATCTCAAGATATTGCCTAATTTCCCTTGTTATATATTTTTTTGATCCATAGGTTATCTGAGAAAGCATTTGTTTAATTTCCATTTCTCCTTATGCCATTGATTTTTAGCTTTATGCCATTGTGGATATAGACAATACTTTGTATGATTTCAATCTTTTAAACCTTATTGAGGCTTGTTTTGTGATCTAACCTATCATTTATCCTAGAGAATGATCCATTTGCTTATGAGAAGAATCTGTATTCTACTGTTCCTGGATGATATGTTCTATATGTTTGTTAGGTCCAGTTGGTTAATAGTATTTTTCAAGTACACTCTTTCCTTATTGGTATTCTTTCAAGGTGTTCTCTCCCCTATTGAAAATGGCATATTGAAGTCTCATAATATTAATGTAGAACCATCTTTTTCTCCCTTCACATTTGTCAATGTTGATTTTTTTTTGGTGCTCTGATGTTATATGCATATATGTTCATAATCATTTCATTTTTTTGATGAAATGACCCTTTTAAAAATCAATATTAGCATCATTTTTAGTCCCTTTAAATAGTTTTTGATTTAAAGTTCCTTTAATCTGATATTACTTTAGCTACCCCTGCTCCATTTTAGTTACAATTTGCATGCAGCTTTTTTTCCTCATCATTTCACTTTCAGCTACTTGTGTTTTTGAATTTAAGGTGAGTCTCTTGTAAACAGCATATAATTGGGTCATGATAGTTTAAATCTATTCTGACAATCTCTGCTTTTTGCCTGAAGACGGTAATCCATTTGCATTTATTGTAACTACTAATGATGCAGGACTTACTTCTGCCATTTTTCAATTCTTATAAATTTTTTTCACCTACAATTCATCCATTATTGCTTATTTTTAAAAATTTAGTTGATCTTTTGTACTAAACACTTTTGAATCCCTTCTCATTTCCTTATATAAATGTTTTTCTAATATATTCTTTGTGGTTACCATGGAGCTTAAATTTAAATTTCTAGGTCTATAGCAAACTTGTTTGATTTGGATGTCAACTTAACTGCAATTGCATACAAAAACTATGTTCCTATATCTTTCCTTTCCCCCAACTTTATGTGGTTCTTGACACAACCTACATATTTATACATTATGAGTTCCAAACAACTGATTTTTAAGTACTTTTGAGAGATTTGCATTTTTGATCATGTAACAAGTAAAAATAGTTATACGAACTAAAAATGCATTTTACTGTACTGGTATTTCTGTTTACCCATATACATATACATATACTTATCTTTGTTGAGATCTTTATTTCTTCATGCAGCTTTGATATATTGTCTAGTATCCTTTCATTTCAACTTGTAGAATTCTCTTTAGGATATTTGTAGCACTGGTCTAGTGGTGACAATCTCCCTCGCTTTTGTTTATCTTGAATATCTTAGTTTTGCCCTCATTTTAAAAGACAGCCTTTCCAGAGATAGGATTCTTGGATGACAATTTTTTTTCCTTTCAGCACTTTAAATATGTTATCCTACTGCCTTCCTGACTCTGTGGTTTTTGATGAGAAATCAGCACTTAATCATATTGAAGCTCCCTTGTATATTATGTATTGTTTCTCTTTTGCAGCTTTCAGATTTATCTCTTTTTCTTTGGCATTCAATAGTTTCATTATAATATGTCTCTGGTTCTTTTTAGGTGTATCATGTTTGAAGTTTGTTGAGGTTTTTGGATGTGTATAATCATGTCTTCATTAAACTTGGGAAGTTCTCAGCTGTTATTTCTTTGAATATTCTTTCTATCCCTTTCTCTTTTTCTTCTTCTTCCAATACTTCCACTATGTGTATTTTGGTACACTTGATGTTTTCCCACAGGTATCTCTGGCTCTATTAACTTTTCTTCATTCTTTTTTCTTATTTTCAAGAGTACTGATTTCTTTGTTGCTCCGATTTACTGTTGAACCCCTGTAGGGAATTTTTAATTTCTCTTATTGTGCTCTTAAGCTCTGTTTGCTGGTGATTTCTAATGCTTGCTCCTGCTTTTTTGTAGTGCCAGCCTTTCTTGTTTCTTTGTGTGTCATGTAATCTTTTGTTGCATTCTAGACATTTGTATTTTAATGTGTTATCTCTGGAATTTGGACACGGAGGCATCTGCTTCTCAAGCTTGTATCCAGCTTTGGTTAGGACAGCATTTATTTCCCGTGAATGCTTGGACCTTAGGAAAAAAAAAAAAAAAGGAAAACACTTTTCTAAGTCTTTGCATATTGGCCTGTGCATGTGTTCTCTTCCAGAGCTTAGTAGTTGTAATGTGATTTTAGAGAGCTTCTGTGATGAAAGCATAGAGTCTTTTCAGCTTTCCTGAGCATGAGTCTTGTCCTTGACATGTATGCCTGCTTCTAGGCATTCCCTCTTTTACATGGATCCAAATGCTACCTTTCCCTCAGAAACATTGTTTCTTTATGGTCCTGGATGCTACACTGTTTGTCCCAAAGATGGTAATCCTTTGTCCCACTCAGCTGTGATTTGACTGTTCTCCTACAGCATTCTGTAAGCAAACTTTGTGAGCCACATTTAAGTGCAGGGCAAGTTCTGTGATGGTGAGCCTAAACAGGTAGGTGTATTAGTCAGCCAAAGGGGTGCTGATGCAAAGTACCAGAAATCTTTTGGCTTTTATAAAGGGTATTTATTTGGGGCAAAAGCATACAGTTACAAGGCCCTAAAGAGTCCAACTCAGGGTTGCTTTCTCACCAAAGTCAGTTGCCACTTGTTGAAGAAAGATGGCAGGTGATCACTGCCTGGTCTCTCGGGGCTTCCCATATCAATTTCTGGCATAGGGCTCATTTCTTTCCAGGCCTTCTCAGCGTCTCAGCTGCTCTGTTCTCTTCAGCTGCAAACTGTCAGGTGAATGGCTTGTCTTTCCCCGGGGCCCCAGAATCAAACATGACAGAGCTCCCTCTCTCTTCTTGTGTGTCTTCTTGAGTGAGAAGTGAGTGAATAAATAATCTCAAAGTGCCACAACAGGTGTCTGGATTCAGTCCCATGGGCTTCCACCTGAGAGACACAGACATATATGCATCTTAGTGTGTGCACAAGGTTTACTCTGTTCTTTCCAAAATGGATGAGGGACTTACACTGGGAGCAAGGGGTGATTCTATGCTAAGCCAGTGAAGAGGATAAAGGAGGGGAATTAATGGTGACATGAGAATTTTCCTACCATTATAAAATTGCCATTTTCTTTATTTGGTGTTTGCCTTTGTTACTGCAACACTTTAACTGTTTTGTAAAAGATGTTTCTACCAATTCTTACTTGTTGTTTAAAACTTCTGAAGAGGCAGAGCCCTGGAGCATCTCATACTGCATTCTTTTTGATATCTCTCTTAAATGGCTGTTTTTTTTATTCCATATACATTTTATTTTGAAATAAATTCAAAGTTAGATGACAGTTGTACACATAATACAAAACTTATACAGAGAACTCAAACACACCATCCCAGATACCCACATTCATCAATTTTAACATATTGCAAAATTTGCTGCATCATTCTCTCCTGCTGTCTCTCTCTCATCATCTATCTTTTAAACAACTGAGAGTAGATTTTATTTTATTTTTTTTCAAATGTAACTGGATGTTTTTTATTTTTATTCATTAAATCTGGCAACAATTGTTGTCTGGGACAGTCCCAGTTTAAGTCTGTTGCTCTGGTATAATTTTTTTAAAAAAATATTTTAAAAGATGCTTAGATTACATAAATGTTATACAAAAATTACAGGGATTCCCATGTTCCCCACCTCCCACACCTCCCATAATATCCCACATAAACATCTTTCGTTAGTGTGGCACATCACCTACAATGGATATACACATCCTGGGGCTTTGCCACTAAATATGGACCATGGTTCACATTGTAGACCACACTCTCTCCCACACGGTTCTGCATGGTATATGCTGATGTAAAATGGCCTATATCTGTCGTTGTAATGTCACTCAGGATAATTCCCAAGTCGTGAAAAAGTCCCTGTATTAAACTGCTTTTCCCTCTCCCTGCCCCGAAAGCATCCAATGGCCACTGGCTCCACCTCACTGTTGTAATTTCTTCCATTGCTTGAATCAAAATATGTCTACAACAGAATACCATTAAGTCCACTCTTGTCTGTAGCTCTTCTCCCAGTCCTGAGGAGTTTGGAATGGTGATGTCCACTCCACCTCCAAGTGAGAGGGGGCCCATATCCCATGGATACTATGGATGGGATTATCCTGCCTGCAGCTGCAGGCTCTGAGAGTAGATTTTATACATCAATTTTGAACACATAATAATTCCATGTATATTTCAGAAGAACTAAGATATTCACTTAAGTAACTATCTGGATACAGTTAGCAAGTTAAAGAATTTGACAGTTTTATAAAGCATACAGCTCATGGATCTCATAGAATTCCAAAGTGGATATCACCCCAAATAATGGGGCTCCTGAGGGCTCTGGAGACACCCAGGTCCTATGTCAGGGTGGATAGCTCCAGAGTTTCGTGCCTTGCCAGTTGGCCCTGCTTTGGAGTTTGTGCTCCTGACAGAGTTGGACTCAGCTATGTCTTCCCTGCACATGGCTCATCTGTCCCTTCTATTCAAACCTATACTTGGTACTGGAGTTTGTAGGTGTACGTGCAGAGACTTCAGTCTTTGGGCCGTCCGTGTGCCAGCTGGACCCAGAACCTCGGTGGAGCAGCAACTCCGACTCTCCAGCTCATTGGACTCACCCAGGACAACTGGCTGGGAGATGATGATGGACAACGGCCATCCCAGGAAATGGTTGGCTTTTAAATAATCCCTTCAAATTAGTTAGGTCTTCCTTAATTTCTTTAAATAATGTTTCCTAATTGTCACTGTTGGGAATGTCCCACAGCATTTAGGAGATTTATTCCTAGGCTTTCTGCTTTTGCCTAGGAAGTAGAGAGCTGGCAGGAGTGTTGTTCTTATACTACCACCAAGAATGAACAAGGTAAATTGCAAATTCATAACTTTCCTTAAACCTAGCAGAGGCTTGAGGTTGTAGAGTAACCAAATAAACTGGAATCTAATGAAAGACTGTCCTTTTTAACGTGAGATAGAACAAAAGCACTGGCTTACTGGAGAGAACTGAAATAATCAACAACCTTAGCCATAAAAGTGGGTAAGAAAAGTACAGCTAAAACTTTGAAAATAAATTGCTGAAAGGCAAAATATGGTATTTCCTGAGAGTATGGAATCCTTCAGAACCACAGAGCCATGATGAGTTCATGATCAATTGTAGGTCCTTCCCTATGGGGACCTCCAGTGGGGGCAGGGCAGGACACTGGGGAAAGTCCACCTTGCTTGTGCAAGCCTGATTGAGGAAAGGAACTGTACTACAGGACAAGTGCAAAGCCTCACCCAGACCTTTCTCCCTTATTGAATAACTTGTCTCCAGGTGATCAAAATTATTCAAATTCAATAGCTAGGAGTTGGGGGTCTGGTTTGCCCAAAGTCAAATATGTGAATTTTTGACAGGAGAAGAGGAAAATGGATGCTGGGGAATAACAAAGCAAAACAAAACAAAACAAAACAACAACAAAAACCAAACAAGAACAACAACAACAAAAAAAACAAAAAACAAACAAAAAACCCATTTTCATTAAGAAAATTTTCCTTACAGGGTTGTTATGGATTTTAGAGAGAATGCATTAAAAATATCACTGTAATCATCTTCCTAGAGGAGATGTTGAAGACTTTGGGTCTAAGTGATCTTGAAATGTGAAATGTTAGAGTGAGAAAAGACATGAAAGAAACTCTGGTTTAATTGTGTCATTTCATGGCTGTGGACTGCAAACCGTAGAGGTGAGGGATTTGGCTAAAGTCACTCAGCTGTCATCTTCTTCCGGTTTCATATTCCCATCTCCAATGCAGAATATTTGGGAGAAACTCTCTTAAGGTCACATATTTAATTTCTCTCTCTCAGGGCATAATTACTGGATGTTTGTAACTTCTCCAAAGTCTCAAACCGAAGTAATTAAAACAAATTACAAACTTTTCTTAACTCATAGTTTCTTGGAAAAGTTTCACACTAGAGATAATACATTCCATGGGGAATTTGGTCCCCTGATTGCAGCATTTGGCTCAATTCATTTTAAATTGTTCAAGCACATCAGTATTGAAAACACAGTCTTGATCTTCTAGTGCGTGAGTGGGATTTCTAAACTAAAAACAAGACCTGAAATTCTCTCATTTGTTGCTTCCTATAGCTTTTATTCTTTCTCTAAACAGTAGATCCAAAGATTGGTCATGGGACTGATTTTGGGACTTTTTCCCTTTATCATTCATCCACACCACCAAGGCTGTTCATTTTCTACAGATCACAGAACTCATGGAATTTTGTGTGCAAGCAAGGCATACACTTTTAATCAGCAATAACACAACTAAATAAGAATCATTAGAAAGAAATCCCAGTATCGTGAAAAGAAAACAACTCTTACTTGTTGCACATTAGTGCAAGGGCCAGTAACTAGCCATGTGGCTTTGAGAAGTCTCTTAAACCCTGTGGCCTTTAGTTGCTTCATTTGTAAACTGATGAGTTTAGATTAATGATCTCCAAATTTCCTTACAGCTCTAATGTTTCTTTAGTTCAACCTGGTGGCTTACTGAGATGAAGTGGCTTAGCCCACTGGGGACCTTCTATATAGATGAAGTACCTGGGTAGATGTATCTTTTTCTGATGAGTTTCTTCTGTGCTCCAGGCTTTCCCTCTTCAGTCTCCAGTCAAAACATCCCCTTGAGTGATGAGCTCTTACAACAGAGGGAGAACTCTTTGCTGAATCAAAGGGAAGAGGCTTCAGGTTCAACTCCTTGCTCTAAGGGTGAATATAGTACCCAAATCAGTACCTGATCTAAAGGTAAGTAACCCCATAGCCAGAAGGAGTTTCCAGAGTGACTGAGTGTAAGTAAGAGGCTCCAAATCACTGTTTGATCTGGGGGCAAGCCACTTCCCTTCTATGATACTGAGTTTCTGCTTATGTAAACTGAGAAGACTGCCCAGAAAATGTGTCTTAAAGTGTCTTCCAACACTCACACTGTAAGGTCCCAAGTGAGTGGTGGGAATGAGACCCTGATGATTTGATTTGAGCTTGTAGCAATAGGTCTGCCCAGCTCTTTATTATGTTATTATTTTGTGCTTGCCATATTTCTCTTGTTGGGGCTGTATATAAGAGTATAAAATTATACCTAGTTAAGGTCCATACCATCACTTACACACCTTAACTTTTGCATCCTGTGTCTCTTTAATCCATGATTGTTGGGTGAGGTCCTTCAAGGAAGCAAAGGTAGTTTGTTAGTTATTGTCTTTCTCCTGGGTAAGGGTGAAAGAAACATGAGAGAAAACGACCAAAATTCTAGGGAAGTCTGAGCTAATAATTTCTCCCATTTATTGAAAGCTTCTAATTATCCATGAAATCCTAACTGCTTTATGTATATTACATCACATCTAATTCCTGCAACATCTATGTCAAATATGAGTTGTACCCTATTTGAAAAATGTTATATGTTCTGCTCCTAAGGACATATGATATGTGAGTAATTGTGGTACGAGATGGGCACTGGCTAAAATGCTTACACACTGACCACATCTGTATCCCATCTCTGAGCATTTGAAAGTGAGCTTGACTAGGTGACCTTGTTTTGTTTGGACTTAATCTTATAGGCAATGGGGAAGCATCGATGGGCTTTAAGGCAATGCATGACTTGATCAAATTTGCATTTTAGAAGTGTAATGATTAATATATTTTACATTTCTTAAGGGCTTATGAGGAGCTGAACTCTGTGCCTTATTGTATTGAACAGAAAGAGCATTTAATCAATTTCTATGTTGAGAGCAGGGATAATGAATGAGATTTGAAGTAACCAAGGAAGGCTTTCTCTAGACAATGGACATTATCAAGGTGGTAGGAGTTGAAGAGATAGGCAAAGATGGGTGGCCTCGTTATTAATGAGAGAATAAGAGGGATGCTCTGATGTTGGGAATCATGTGATGAGGCCCCTGAATAGAAGTAATGAGACCCCTGAATGAAAGTTAGCTTATGTGCTGTTGCTCAGTGGACATTGAGGTTGTTTTGAAGGGGGCTGGGCAAGTATTGCAAATGGTCTTAAAGGTTAGGTGGAAGATTTAGGCCTGATTTTCAGGCAATAGGGAGACAGTGGGTTTTACTGAGTGATTCAAGCAGAGGGAAACTCAGGAGAACTTCTAACTCCAATGTGCAGAATAAACTTGGTAGTGAAGGCTGGGGACACCAGGTGAGCGATGGTGCAGGTAAATGTAGCAGTAATCCTCACAGAGGCTTACTGAACTGTCTGAAGTTAGTCGTTGCAGGAAGACAGAAGAAAGAAGAAGTAAAATCTACAAAATATGGGGATTGTGTAAATATAGAGGGTGGAGGATAGTCATGAGTTAGAGGTGACTCTAAAGTCTCAAGGCTTAGGGAGTAGGAGAAAGGTGATGCTGTTGTAAGACAACAACTGCAGCTCTCACCTCTTTCCAAATCCTGCCATGGGACGGGGGAGAAAAGAGAGATATCTGAGTCTCACCCTCTCGTCTGTGTCTTAGTTTCTCATTTTCCAGAGTTGGTGGGACCGAATTATTCCCATTATATTGGGGTTTCCTCTGACACTTGTGCTATTTGTGAGAAAAGCATAATAAATGAATCTGGAGATGTTTTGGTCTAGGTCATTTCTCTAAGGCATTGTAATGGCCTTTTTCCTCTGTTTTTTTCCTCTGGCTGAGGATTGTTGACTTCCTCTTAACTTTCCTTTATTCTTGGGTTTCAGCCTTGGCTCAACTGTTCACAAGCGCTGTTTCTTGGGCCATTTGATTAACCTCTCTGAGCTTCAGTTTCCTCATCTATCAATTATCTACCTGAATTGAAAGAATCAAAGGAGGGGATGATTGTTCTCATCACAGCCCAGCATAGAGTAGATGCTGAATAAAGGGCAGCAGCCTCTGAGGTTGTGTGGTTGTAGGGATGACACGAAAATGGTAATCATTAGTTAACCACAAGCTTCAATTTCCTTCAGGCAGAAGACTCTTTCCCAGACCGCTTGGGTTGTTTTTGGATGTTTCCTTTGTTACCCTTCCTTGGAACCAGTAAGCAAGCCCCGTCTTGCTTTCTCTCTCTCTCCTTCTGTTCCTCTTTGGTGTCCTGATTCTAGGCTATGCAGTCGCTGTTTCATCTCCTGTTTCTAGCCAGCCATGTTACTGAGGATTCTCTCAGCAGATTTTCCTTCTGAATATCTCCTCAAATTTTCACTATGAAAGAAATTTGAGTGGTGGTGGAGATGTTTAATCTATTTTCAGGATGAAGGCACAAGTGAAAGGAGCAAGAATAAGCAGAAAAAGAGATACTTTAAAGTAGTTTTAAAATTAGAGAAATTTTTGATATCTTTGTCTTGCTCATTTCACAATTGTGTTTTTTAATTCCATGAAATTGTCTGCTCCTTGAGGGTATTTCTGTGATAATTCAGAAACTTATATGGGTCAAGTAAGGAAAATATCCATCAACTGTTTTGAAAGAGAGATATATCAATGGGAACGGCACTCCTGAGAGATAAGAAAAGGAAGAAGGCAGTTAGGAGATTTTTTTTTGAGAATGTTTAATGCAAAAGCATTATGAGAAAACATTGAGAATGGGCAAAATGTTAGTAATTAATCTGGATGCTTTTTAGTGCCAAAATGGTGATTATTATTTGTTATCGTGGTGTACTTGAAATAATGTATGAGTTGGAAAAAAAAATGATCTGACTCTAGTTCTGAATCCATTCCTTACTGGCAGGCTTGGCTAATTCACAAAGTTTGTGTGCCTCAATATTTAATTGTAATATAGGGACCATGGAATTTTTGTGAGGTTGCTTGCAAGCAACTTGCATAGAGTAGGCTATTGAGAAACAAATGAATAAACTTTT
>JAKSZT010007815.1:453285-465475 GCA_026826555.1 Tolypeutes matacus | reverse complement strand
CCTTTATCATTGTCTCTTTGATTGTAATTGCTTTATGTTTGTTTCTCCCTCTCCAGACTGTAACTTCTCCAGGGAAGAATTGTCCCTTCTTCCTCTTTACAGGTGTCATGCATGTAAGTATTTGTTGAATAAACAACCCTCTAGGCCCATGTGGCAATTTCTTCTATATCAATTCTGGCAGATTCTTTTGGAGTACTTTCATGGTAAAGGCCATTTATTTTCTGTTAACATTTTTAATAGCTCAGGCTCTGAAATTCACTAGGCTGTTTCAAATGTGTCTTAGCTCTAACCAAGGTCCAAGTTACTTAACTTCTCAGGACAACTGTTTACTCATAAATAGTGTAAGTTTAACAATTGTAGGAACTTTATAACATATTTCTGGATATCAAATGAGATAATATGCATGTAAAGCTGTTAGCAAAGAACCTGGTATAGATTGAAAGCTCAGTAAATATTAGCCATCATCATCATCATTTGTGCTGGTGTCATTATTTTTATTTTGAGTGATAACTGTGTCTGAGACCACCCACAGATCTTCTTTCTTGTAGATCTACCCTGATAGGCCTAAACTAGATTCTACCCCTAAAGCCTTTATATATCTGAAGGTAATTCAATCCTTTGTTTTGAGACTTCTCTGGGCTAAACATTCTCTGTTGCTTAATTACTTTTGAGTGTCTAGCCCAGTGTCTAGTATGTTGTAAGTCCTCAATAAATATTTTAAAAATAAATGTTGATTGTAATGTAGTTTGTCTATTTTCTTGTTTGAAAAATACTTTTCATTTTATTCATGTTTATTTTAAAGCATTTGGTTCAGATATAAGCTAAGTGGAATTACTCTCCTCTCTCTTGATGCCTTCCTTGTGTTAAAGTAGGCTAGGACTTTAGGATTGGAGCCCCTCACACATGTGCAGGGTTGGCTTCCTCACTTCCTCATGGAACTACTAACAGAACATCATCAGTGAACTCTGAGTAGTTGGAGTCTACTTGGCAGATAATATCTACTCTAACTGAACTGTCAAAATTCTCAAGGATCACTTCACCCATTGAGGGTTGAGACTTGGTGGGTCTATTGATAGGTAATTACTCACTTTGTTCTAGTCTCCCGGGGGAGGCGGGGGGAGGGGATTTTTTCATTGGTTTAAGAGACAGAGAAGGCTTTGAAAATTTAAAACGGCTTTCTTAATTCACAGACGCAGTAACAGTCTAAACATACCACTTTGCATCGCTGAGACTATGTTGGCCTTGACTGTTGATTCTGCTACAACATATAAAAAAATTAAATGTATTTTAACATAATAAATGTAACATAACCTCTTATAGAAAAATTGGTAGAGTGCAGCAAACTTCTCTGCATATGCATTTTGTATTCCTTTCCCATTTATTATTTTTATCCTTTTAGGACTAGGTTTGGCTGCATATAATAGGAAAAACATAAGTTAATCGATTAGAAGTATACAATACAGAGATAGAATGTTTGGAATCATTGCAGAAGTCCCAACATATTTTCAGAAACACAGCCTCTATTATCTTCTGCATGTAGCATCAACCGTACCCCACTTGCCTGCTAGTACTCCTTACCTGCACTGTTCAAAAGAGCTTTCTGCCATGATGGAGATATTCTACATTTGTGCTATCCAACATGGAGGTGGCTAATGAGCACTTGAAATGTGACTCATGAGACCAAGGAACTGAATTTTAAATTTTATTTAATTTTAATAAATTAAAAATTAAGTAGACACGTGGCTAGTGGATGCCCTATTGAATAACACATCTCTAGCATTTCTGTATTCCAGGAGGCAGGAAGGGGGAAGGGAGAGTAAATTGACCAGACTCCTTTTAAAGGAGGTTTTCCAAAAGTGCCACACAGCATTCTGCTTTCATCTTATGGGATTGCACTTAGGTACACAGTCACATTTAATTGCAAGGGAGAATAGAAATTATAATCTTTTATTCTGTGTGGAACTATGTTCAGCTAAAAATCAGGTTCTGTCCTGTTCCTAAGGAGGAAGGGGAAATGGATATTAAGATCGGCAAAGAGTCTCCAGCACTGTATTACATACCCCGTTTGCCATCTAATTACAAACTCTTCATAAATATGATGTGTAATGACCTGTAAACATTGCAGTTTCTAAATTGTAGCATAGTTTGTTTAATCAATACCCTATTGCTAGGTTTTTAGGTTTGTTTAATTATTTATTCAAGAAAGACTTATTGAGCATGTCCTGTGTGCCAGGCACTGTTCCAAGTGTAGAGGTACAGTGGTGCACAAAACAGAGAAACTCCCTGCCTTCATGGGGCTTACACTCTAGTTGGGTGAGACAGATAATAAAGTAGCAAGATGACAACAGATCGTGAGAGATGAGTCATGAGATAAAAATACAGTTTTTGATAGGGAGCAGCTGGATTGAAGGGAAGGTTAATCTAGACAAGGTGGTCCTGGAAGCCATTTATTTAGAAGGCAATTTGAGCTGAGATAAGAAAGAGGGGATGGGATCTGCCACAAAAAAAGGCCTTGGAAACCTTCTCAGTTATAGGGAATGGTAAATACAAAGACCCTTGGATGGAAGGAATGTGATATTTTCAAGAAGTGGAAAGGAAGCTGGGGTCCCTCTGGTATAGTGAGAGGGAGACATGGGCTGAATTATATAGGACACTGTGTTGGTCCTGCTAAGAAATTTGGGTTCTATTCTAAATCAATTAAGAAATCATGGGGGAAGTTTTAAGCTGTAGAATTTTCTGATTTGTATGTTATAAAGATCACTGTGGTTTCTGTATTCATAATGGATTAGAGTGGTTGAGTGAGGGCAGGGAGATCAGGTAGATTACAGTCATCTAGGCAAGAGGTATGGTTACTCACTAGGAAATTTACAGTAAAATACCAAACAACAGATTTCAGTGCACTCTCTTTTAAAATGTTTTTGAAGTTGAACTATTAGGATCAGCTGATAAGGTTATGGGAGGAATTGAGAATGATTCACAAGCACTTGGTGTGACAAACGTGTATATGGACTTATTTTTGGGATGGAGAGTATTAGAGTGAAAGTAAGTTTGGGGGAGAAAATGAGAGTTTTCTTTAAGATGTATTATGTATAAGGTGTTTATATGATGACTAGGTCCAGAAGACAGATAGGTAGCCAAAATGTGTGTCTGGAGATTCACCTAGAGGCAGAAACTAGAGATGTAATTTTGAGAATCAGTATCACATAGGAGGATATTTAAAGTACCTGACCTGGATGGGATCACCTGGGGGTGAGAAAATTGTAAGGGAAGAGGGCCCAGTTTGGCTTCTCAAAAATTTCGAGGTCAGATAGGAGAGTATTTTTCAGGAAAGAGCTGGACAGAGGTAGGAAGAAAACAAAGAACATGGTATTAGGAGGTCAAGGTAGAAGAGCATTTTGAGCAAATGTGAATGTTCATTTGGTTGAAAAGTTAGTAAGAAACAGGGTAGATTTGGATTTGCCAAACTGAGGGGTTGTTTTAACCTTGATGGGAGCAATTTTGGTGGGATAATGCAGATGGAAGTTAGATTGGAGTGTTTAAGGAATGCACGGGGATGGGGATCAAGACAATGAACATTTACAACTCTGAGAAGTTTTGTCATGAGGTTGGTCTATAATTGTTTTTTTTTAAATTTTCTTTGTGCTCTATTTGTTGGGTTTAGGTAGCAGGATTCTGCTAGTATTTAGAATATTTGCCATATATGGATGCAGAGACTCAATTTAGCAAGCTTGCTCAGGTTGGGCTCACCAAAACCTGACCCTAAGACAAGGATTGGAGTGCAAATAATTTACTTGGGAGGCAAAGGACATCCTAATAAAGGAGTGAGGAAGTGAGACAAAGAAAGAAAGCAGCCAATAAAGGATATATTACTAGGCTATTTATCACTTTGAGCAACAGAAGCTTAATCCAACTAGGAAACACTGGGAGCAGAAGACATGTTTCAGGGTTATCCCACCTGACAGGTGAGGGAGCTGGGGTGTTTATACACCAACTCCCATCAGCCACTGTTGAGGGCTGCCACTAGGGCTGTTAATTCTTTAGCACTTTCGGTCTTCCACTTGCATGGGCAAAATGACTTTGATGCCAGAGGAAGTCTTTAAGGAAAGAGAAACAGGTTCTAGAAGTTGGAAGTTGACCCAATATGCATTGAATTAGTAAAGGCAAGGAGATATGGGTGAGATACTGGCATCACAAGCCACATTGTATGGATGTTTGTAATTTATTAGTAAGTCACATCTTGATAAATTGTATAAAAGTTATACAATAAGATTAGAAATCACATATGAGCAGATACATTGAAACATTGGAATAATGACTACTCTTAGCATGTGTAAATCAGTTATCTCTGTAAAAACTGTAAGCTTCTTGCGGACAAGTGTTACTAGGTAAACTGCCGTGTAACTTCCATGATAATATTGAGTCACTTGTACATAATGTATTAGTTTTTTTTTTTTTTTTTTGCATACTCTCATTTACTGCCACAAAAACCATTTTACTTATCTTCTCAATACAAACTTCTATTCCTATGGGTATTATGAAAAATCATAAAATGATGTGGGGACAAAAGAATATATTGTTCAAATAATTACTGAAATTATTGTTTTTTTTTTTTTTTCCCAAATAATTATAGCCATCAGATATGGATATGAAAAGCCTGCTATTGGCATGGCCTGGTAGAGGAGAAATTATGATTTTAGATGAAACCACAGGGTTGTTGTTTTGTCCTTGCCTTTCCTTGTTGAGAATTCTCCATTTCCTGTGGTTTATATTATCGCCCCTGCAACTCACTCATTTCATAATTTTTTTTCTTAATAAGAGTGTTTTCTATCTTTCATAGGGTAGATTATCCCTTATTTTAAGGGGATGTTTTCCTGAATTATTTTGGGAAAAGTTGATTGACTCAAAATACTTTATTTTTATTAAAATATGACATGTGTACATTTTAGAAAATAAAAAAAATATGGTAAGTCTAAAGAAAATAAAAATCAACCTTAATCTTAACACTCAGAGTTAACCATCGATAATATTTTCTAATTGACTAGTTGCATACAATTCCTAAAATTTTCATGGATCTTCACTTTTAGAGTTTTGTTTCCTCATACTATCATTAGGAAGTTTGGTTAGGTTAGGAATCATTAATCTGTTTCACTGTTAGCTAGCCTCTCAGAGACTCAGTTTCCTTATCTCTAAAAAAGGAACAGATAATACCTAAGCCATAGGATTGTGTGATGATTTTAGAACATGGTGCCAAATTCTTTGACATTTCTCCTTTTGAGAGGTGATTTTCTGTCACCTCCTCTTGAATTTGGGTTCCGTAGCTGACAAATAGAATATAGTAGAAGAGATGCTGTGCCAGTTTCCAGGTCCCAGCTTTAAGAAATGTGTCCTGTCTCTTTGGGAGACTTGTTCTTGAAATCATGGTGTGAGGAAGCCCAATCAGCCCCTAAAGTGGCTCACACGGAAGAGACCCATGTTGAGAGGATCCACGCTCTCCTGACCCTTAGTACTGGCAGAGTTCCCAACCGTCAGCAGTTAGCACCAAGTTGCCAGCCTGTGAGTGAACCACCTTGGGAACTGATCGTCTAGCCCCTTGTTGACTGACCGTACATGATATTGCATGGAACAGAGTTGAACCTTCCTCAGCAAGCACTACCCAAATTGCAGATTTGTGAGCTAAAAAAGTGTTGTATAGGCCACTAGGCTTTGGGATACTTTGTTGTGCAGCAGTAGGTAACCAGGAGAGTTGTGAAGACTAAGTTAATACCTGCAAAAGTCCTAGCAACTTTCTACACTAAATAAATGTTAGAAATAACAATAACAACAACGATGATGGCAGATCATTTGACCTACTTTTCCAGTTTGAGTCTTAAAGATTGTTATATCTATTTTAAGGTTCCTATAGCTGACTTTGAGCCTGCAGTCACATTTAGAGTGGAGAATCTATTCACAAAAGCTTTGTATTAGGGCTATTTTAGTGCAAGTGAGAGAAACACAGCTCAAATTTGCTTAAATAACAACAACAACAAAAGGATTTTTATCGTTCCATGTAACCGAAAAGTCCGATAGTTGTTCTAGCTTTAGGCGAGAACAAATCCAGGGGGACTAACAGTGTTATCAGAAATATGTTTCTCTTTAATTCTCAAATCTGTTTTCCTTTGTGTTGGCTTCTCTCCAAGTGGTGGCAAAAAATATTTACTATAACTCCAGGTTCATATTCTAATAGTTTAACAAACTTCAAAAGTGAACACCTGCCTCTCTCCCAGTTGTTCTGTAAAAGTCCTGGGCTTAATGTTTCTGAGCCCATTCTGGACATGTTTCTGTCCCTTAGTAATCATTGTTAAACTTCTTGGCCAAATATGGGTCATTTGCCCATTAGTAGAGTGTGTGGAGGTGATGGAATGGGTGGAGTCATCCCAACTTAACTGAGACTAGGACGGGGCTTTTCCTCAAAGGAACATAGCTCTGTTACAAAAGAAGTGGGCATGGATTCTGTGCACCAAAAACTTCATTTGTCTATTCCACATCACCTGTTGGATGCTCAGCAAACACCCAAACTCTTCCATATATATATTAAAATGTCCCGATAAAAAATTTAACTGTTCATTTACAATTCAAAGGGAGAGCACCAAAGTCTCTTTCTCTTTCTAAATTCAGCTCTTAGTTCAGTATCTCTGGCTGATGTGCAGGACCCTTGGTCAGGTTTAGATGTAGCTCCTTAGGATCTGGCAGCCTATGACAGACAAATTCTACCACTCCAAACATACTCAGTGGACAATGGGAGGAGTAGAAAATAATCACAGTATAACTTTAATTTGGAAAAAGGGAGATGGTAAATCAACATACAATGATCGATGGCCCATTGGGTCATTGGTCCCCTGGTAGCTGGACAAGCATAACAAGGACTCCCTGCATTGGAAGTAAAGTTCCTTTTTCTGATAATAAAGTAACCTCTCGTTCATTCTCTGAGAATTCTCTTGTGCATTGTTCTCCTTGGCTACTGGTGAGTCAGATGGTAGTGAGGAATTCCCTTCTGGTGCCGGCACACCTTTTGCATGCAGTTATCACTGTGATTGTGTGAATTTGGGAACTCGGGGATTGCCCTAGAAGTTGAACAATTATAGGCCTTTGCCAGCCTCGGGAGTCTCTCAGGCAATTTATCTGCCTTCCAAGTTTGGTGGGCTTTTTGTGTGAGGGCATTTGAGCAATTGCATGAGGTAACATGGGCAGTCAGGCATATGGTCAAGTATCATCCTTGGATTTAGAATCCTGTTTTTTCATTTCCTAGCAACAGCTCATGGTGTTCAGTCTAGCCCAACAATTATCACTGTAAGGCTGAATAGTTCATGATTAGCTGACTTTTAACTCTCTTGAGTTGCTGGATTTACACAGGAAGAGTTCATCTTAATAAAGTTTTATTTTCTTACTTCCTGCTTCAGAAAGGTAGCCTAAATTGAGGCCTTTCTTTTTCTTGTTGAACCTTACTGAACTCCAACATTCCTTCCATTTTGCTTCCAATTATTATAAAACTCCAGCTTTGGGAAGCAAATGGTCTGCATTCCAAGAGCTCATAGGCAACTCTTTACCTGATGTTATTCCATAACAAGCCTTTCCAGCTCTTAGCCAGAAACAGAAGAATCCTACAGCTCACACTTCATTTCTCTTCAGCAATTTACCTTTTGGAGTCTGTCACTTTGCCAACCTCCTTCTTTGGCAGGCTTTGCCCAAGTGGTGGCAGGTTATCTGCCACTTGCTCGAGGTTTGAGATCTTATTGGATTGTAACTGTAGAGGAAAGAGATTATCATTGGTTCTGGCAAAGGTCCTCAGGTTGATGCTTGCTGGCTGAGCTTAATGAAATGCCAATTTCTGAACCAAATATTTGAGCTCTGATTGGTTGGGCCTGGATCTTTTCCCACCTTGGATCTCTACTTGACATTTCCAGGCTAAGAGAGGGTTGGGTGGTTCTCCCATAAGAAAGGATTTCCCCAAAGGAAAATCAAGATGCTGTTGCCAAAATAAAGGGCTATGATTGCTGGGCTGCAGAAACCTCAGACATTCACTACCTTTGATCTGAGACCTTGAGGAGAGCAGATGTGATCTATGAATGACCTCATGGGGGTCACTCAGTTGCAGATCTCAATGCCAGTCTGGACATCCTGGCAGTTGCTGTTTTTTCTCTCTAGTACTTCCAGCTGAGGTCACTGCTGTCACCTGAGCCGACAGGTGGTCAGAAGAAAGGTTCCTGCTCTCTGAAGCTGCTGTAGTCTAGATTGGTGCTGCTCAAAAGAACTTCCTGTGATTATGGAAATGTTCTGTATCTGTGCTGTTCAGTGTGGTAGCCACTAGCCACATAAAGCTGCTGAGCACTTCAAATATACCTAGAGTGACTGAAGAACTGAATTATTATTTTATTTAATTTTAATTAACTTAAATTTAAATAGCTACATGTGGTTAGTGGCTACCAAAGTGGTTAGCATAGGTCTAGAGCACTTGAGTGTTTATTTCTGCTGCAAATGTGTTTGCAGGATCAGGGGGGAGATTGCTCCTAGCTCCAGTACCCAGGTGGGTCTGTGGCTGACTGCGTTTAATCCCAGAAGCTCACTGATCAACTTCTAACTCACCCTCACATGGCCATCCACTTTCCACCCCACCCTCCCTCCAAGGAGCCTGGGCAACAGCACCAGCCAAATGCCATGCCCAGAGTCAGCTCTTCCCTTTGGTCTCTCCACTCAGGTTCCTGGAGTGAAGGCCTAAGCTATTTCCCCCCTCATGATTAAACACTTCCTAGAATGACCTTTTCCACCATTAGACACAGGTGGTCATTCCCTTCTTATTTACAATATATTTATTTCATTTCTATGACACCATTCTCTCTTGGTTCCCTTCCTACCACACTGGACCCTCCTTCTCAGTTTCCTTTGCTGGTTCCTTCTCATTTCTTAAATTTATAAACATCAGCATGTTCCAGAGCTTGGTGCTCAAAGTCCCGTCTCTTTCTATACTCAGACTATAAGGGGATCTCACTGAGGCTCATGGCTTTAAATAACATTCATGTACTTATGACTCTCAAAACTTGTAGCTCCCATCTGGACCTCTTTCCTAAACTTTGACACACATACCCAACTTTCTAGTCAACAACTGTGCTGGGATTTTTGACAGGCAACTTGATTTAATATGTGCAAGACTGAACTCCTGGTCTTACCATTCACCTGCTCTTCTCACAGTCATTCCCACTTCAGTAAAAGGCAACTCAATTCTTTTGGTTGTGAAGCTCTAAAATCTTGGAAGCACCTTTAATTTCTTTCTTTCTGGTTCTCCTACTAAGCAAACAATCAGCAAATCTTATTAGTTCTACTTTCAGAATATGTCCAGAATCTGACTACTTCCTAGCACCTCCACTGCTACCATCCTGGGTCACACCACAATCATCACTTACCTGGATTACCAGGATGGTCTCCTAACTGGTTTCCTTGTTTCTATATTTGCCTACTCTCCCTCTATCACCATTCTTTTAAAGATAATAGCCTGAAAGGTCCTGTTAAAATTTAAGTCATGTCACGTAAATCTGCTTGAAACTCTCCAATAGCCTCATAGCACAAATATCACACTGAATTACAAGATTCGTCATGATCTTGTTCCCTGCTAACTTTTTGATCTGTTCTGCTACCACTTTCCCCCGTGATTCCTCTTTTCTAGTCTCCTGCACTCCTTGCTGTTTTTCAAACACTCCTGTTCCAGGGACTTTGCACTTTCTGTTCCTTCTGCCTGGAAATCGTTTCTTCTAGATCTTTGCATAGCTCACCCCCTCACTTCTTTCAGATATCTCTGCTCATATGTCACATTGACAGAGAGGATATTCCTTACTGCCTTATGTAAAATTATATCCACTAGCATTCCCTATCATCCTTAATTGGTTTTATTTTTCTCCATAAGACCTATAACTACCTATTATATATTAAGCTTTATTTGTTTATTGTCTGTCTTTGACTCCATTATGGGCCTAATAGGCATATGAGAGGATATAATGTCCATGAGTCTAGAGAATTTGTTTTTTCACTGCAAAAATCTCCAGTATCCAGAACAGTGCTTGGTACATAGTAGCACTCAATACTATTTGTTGAATGAATAAATGAATAGATGAATGAATACCATCTCATTTAGAGAAATTCTCACCATGTTGTATTATTATTGCTATCATCATTTGATGGAGAAACTGAGGCACAGGGAGAGTAAGTGACTTTAGGCATGAATAAAATGTTAGAAATAGAAGGTACAATGGAAATAATTCAACCCCCATATTACACCTATTCTTCCCTTTCCCTCCCCCCAGAATCTCTGGTAGTCACTGCCTTTATATCAATGATAAGAGTTCTTCCATTGCTAGAACAATAAGTCTATTTTAGTTCATAGTTTCATTCCTCCCTTATGTTTGTTCATTCCTTAATCTTGAGGATTTGGGGATGGTGATGCCCACTCTGCTTCTGATCGAGAGGGGCCTTAGATCCCATGGGGCAGATGAATGGAACTGTATGCTTACAGTTGTGAATACTTTCTGTTTTTTTGGCATGGACATTGTCCGCCATCATCCTTTTGTTAGTTGTCCTGGGTGAATCCAATGAACTGGAGAGTAGGTGTTGCAACTCAACTGAGATTCAGGGGTCAACTAGCATATGAACAGACAGGAGATTTCAATCTCTGTGACATATCTTAATGAGTATAGGATCAAATAAAAGGGACAGAGGAGTCATATGTAGGGAAATTATAAATGAGTCTAACTCTGTTACATTGGGGAGCATATATTCCAAAGTAAGGCTCACTGACAGGGAGCTGAATTCTTGAGATTGTCTGCCCTGCCTATAGTGTCTGTCTATATATCTCTAGAACCCTCAGAGGCCCACTGTTTGAGGCACTGTTTACTGTGGCAGTCAATGAGATCCTGATGAGACGTGTATAAGCATAACCTTTGGAGTGACCTCCTGACTCACTTTGAACTCTCTTAGCCATAAAAATTCATTTGTATTTAATATTTACCCCTTTTAGTCAAGGTCTTTTTCCAAGTGCATTGCTAGTTGGTGCTTGGTAACCAGTGCCAGGGTGGCTCATCCCTGGGAGTCATGTACAATGCTGGGGGGAAGATAGTGTGTTTATATGTTGAGTGCTTAGAGAGAGGCCACATTTAACCAACAAGGAGGCTTTCAGGAAGTAACTCTTAGGCAATATATAATACTAGGCTAATTTTCAATTTTTACATGAACAAGGTTCCTGTTTTCATTGTCAGTAGACAAGACTGGCAGAAAGTTCCCTTCATGCCTTACCTTCAACTTTCTTCTATTACTACATAATTATTGAGTACAAAAACTTTGCAGAAACCTCACTAAATTAATTAAAATAGATTGAGCCTTTCCCCAAGTCATAGTTTATTTTGAAAAATTTTGCCCTAGAGAAATGAAATTCCATGGAGAAATTGGTTCGTTGATTATAGTGTTTGATTTAATATATTTTAAATAATTCAAGGATTTCAGCATTTAATCATAATGCTTGGACTCTGAGTGGTTATATATGCTGGTATATAAACAGGATCTTAAAATCTCTGGGTTCGCTGCTTCCTGTGGCTTTTGCTTATTTCTTAGATATTAAAAATTCAAATATGATCCCAAATACAGATTCTATGAATTTCCTTCTTTTGTACTTTATCTTAGATACATTTTTCTTTGTTTTTCAAAAGCTCCCATGACCTTTGGTGATTTACCCTTGGGGACGAGGTCTGATCCTTGAATCACAGTAGCAGCCATTAACACACTAGAAAGCAGCCTAATGTTGTTGAAAGAGCAATGTTTTCTGAGTTAGTAATTGGGCAAATAACTAGTGTGTGGTTTGGGGAAGCCAATTAATCTTGCTCAGCCCCTATCACCTCATATATTAACAGGGGAGTTAAAGTAAAATCTCTCTAAATTCTTTTCGGTAGCATCTTCAGAGTGACTTGCTTTAGTGTGACAGAGATTTTGCTCATTGGAGCCCTTCCATGAGAAATTAGCTATGTTTGTAATATTAGCAAGGGACCTTGCTTGCCCAGTGACCAGATTCCCAGAGAAGAATCCAGCACTTCCCAACCAAGCTTCCCAACCCAGAATATCTCCGTGAATAATGATCAATTTCAACAGAGTTGGCTAACTTCATGCTGAATTGGAAGGA
>JAKSZT010007815.1:442817-453275 GCA_026826555.1 Tolypeutes matacus | reverse complement strand
TCACACTGGTCCATCAAGCTCTCTCCAATGTCTTTATTTGGCCACTTTCCACATTTTATCATTACGCTCTGGTTCCAAGTCCAGCAGGCTACCTATAGAGTCCACATGCTCACATGCAGATTTATGCTTTTATCTGCTGGTCACCTTTTCTGTCTATGATTTTAGGTAAGGCAGCATTGTAGGGACAAAGGAGATATTTGCTAGAAGCTAAGTGGAAGAGATAGTGAGAATGAGGTGAGGATGAGCAGCAGAGAGGGATTAATACAGAGGAGGCATAGGTGAACAGAAAAGGAAAAGGAAGTTTTCAAGGAGGAAGGCTATTAGGTATTCCCCATCATTGCAGGATGAAGTTTGGATTAACTGGAACTTACACGATCTTCCTTTTCTTTCTGAGTGGTCTCTCAGGCTAGTTTGAATATGCTTTTCCTTAACTTCTCTAGTGGATCAAAAAATTGGTTGAATTCAAACTGAGAAGAGATGTGTTTATGTCAGTAAATAAATATATCTTGGAATTTTAACGAAAGAGCGTAGTTATTTATAACTCTCCACTTATATGTTATGTACCTAGAAATGGCATAGGGTAGTGGTTACAGCACAGGCTTTGTGGTTAAGCTGCTGGGATTCAAATCCTGGCTTTACTAGTGTGTAACCTTAGGCAAATTCATTCCCTTCTCTGTGACTCTCTTTCCTCATATATAAAACAGTCACCATAACACCCTCATTATAGTTTTGTTGTGAGAATTAAGTGAATTAATGCATATAAAGTACTTATAAAGTGCCTGGCACATAGTAAGTACTTTTGAGATAAATGCTAGCTATTATAGATACCCCAAATGTAATTAATAATAAAGACTTCAGAAAAACATTAAACAGATAAATTTGGATACCAAGACACTATATTTCTTAGTTGAAGACAAAGCACAGAAGCTATGATTATAAGATAATCTGTTACTTGCTATAAGAAAGTATTATAAAGACCCACAGGAGCCCAAAGGAGGGAATACATTATTCCTATAGAGAGAATTTCCTCATACGTTCTGGGAAGAAGGAGTCCTCAACACAGAAGGATAATAAGACACCTTGGGTTAGGAAATAACTGTATAGTGTTCATTTGGGGAATGACAACAAGTCAGGCTGCAAAGATAGGCAATGGCCAGTTCAAAAAGGACCTTGAACTCCTTGCTAAGAATATTAGAATTTATGCTGCTGTGGGCAGTAGTAAGATGATGAGAAATTTTAGTCAGAAGTAACATGGCCAGGTTTGCATTTAGGGAAAATCGCCCACGGCCTTCTACGGTGCTCAAGAGAGATACTTGTGTGTTGGAATATTTAAGGCAAGTATCCTTGAACAAGTGGGACTAGAACTGGACTTGGGGAGTGGGTAGGGTGAAGAGTCGAAGCAAGGAGATGGCATTTCCAGTGAAGGAAAGTTTTGGGGTACAATGGGCAGTGTGGGCTTTTGGGGTGGGGAGAGGACTGTGACTTGCACAGAGGTCTGTGGAGGCCTTGGTGGGTACAAGGGTGATTGTTGAGGTGGTTCACACTTCAGAAGTCTTTAAAAGTGAGTCAGAGGATTCAGGATTTCCCTGATTATTCCAAACAGTGGAGGGGGAGGGATCTGAGGAAAGAAGAATCTAGGAAACAATTTTCTGGCTCAGGATGGCTCAGGATGGATGGGGTGGGAGCTTTTGGAGACTAAGAGGCTTTGGTAATTCAGGCATCAGCTGATGGCATGTAAGAAATTGGTGGCAGTAAGAATGGAGGAAAGGGCATGCAGGAGAGAAGATTTAAAGGTAAAATTAATGTGTCATAGTGACTGACTGGATATGAGAGATGACAGGAAAGCATGAATCAAATATGACAAGTCTGGGCAGCTGGGAGGGTGATGGGGTCATCAAAATATATAAATGGAGGAAACAAGGAATTCAGAGGCAGAGATGTGTCATGGGGATTCCTTAATGGAAGAAAGCTATCAAAATGCAATGAGAAAATAAAGATATAGGTTATTAACTTGAATATCCAGAATATTCTGTGGTGAGCTATAAAGAACCTTGGATAAGTGTTAGAAAGCCTGGTTCTGAGTTGCAGAATTCTCCCCTTTTGGTGTGATCTTGGGCAAATAATTATTTCTCTTAATTTTCTAATCTGCACACTGATAATAGGGGGTTAAGATAAATGCTAAATGAGTAACTATTGACTAAGTGAAGCTTGAATACTAAGTACATTTAAAATGTTTTAAACACTCTAAAGTGCTATAAATGAGATGAATTGGTATTAAACTTGTTTTATTGCAGTCCTCTCACTTCTCGACTTCTGGAACACCTGAATGGAATCGATGGTCAAGTCAAATAATGTGAATGAGTTGATTATCACTGGCCTTTTCCAGGATCCGGAGGTGCAGAGAGTGTGCTTTGTGGTGTTTCTTCCTGTGTACCTGGCCACGGTGGTGGGCAATGGCCTCATTGTCCTGACAGTCAGCATCAGCAAGAGTCTGCATTCCCCCATGTACTTCTTCCTTAGTTACCTGTCCCTGGTGGAGATCAGTTACTCCTCTACTGTAGTCCCTAAATTCATCACAGACTTATTGACCAAGATTAAAACCATCTCCCTGGAGGGTTGTCTGACTCAGATCTTCTTCTTCCACTTATTTGGGGTCACTGAGATCATCCTGCTTACTGTGATGGCCTATGACCGCTATGTAGCCATCTGCAGGCCTCTGCACTACACAACCATCATGAGCCAGGCTGTGTGCTACTTTCTGGTGGTTGGTTCATGGCTTGGGGGCATAATTCACTCCATGGTACAGATCCTTGTCACTGTCCAATTGCCCTTCTGTGGCCCCAACGTGATTGACCACTACTTCTGTGACCTCCATCCCCTATTCAAGCTTGCATGCACTGACACTTTTGTGGAGGGGGTTATTGTGTTGGCCAACAGTGGCTTAATCTCTGTCTTCTCCTTTCTCATCTTGGTGTCCTCTTATATCATCATCTTGGTCAACTTGAGGAACCATTCTGCAGAGGGTAGGCGCAAAGCCCTCTCCACCTGTGCCTCTCACATCACAGTGGTCATCTTGTTCTTTGGACCTGCCATCTTCCTCTACATGCGGCCCTCCTCCACCTTCACTGAGGACAAACTGGTGGCCGTGTTCTACACGGTGATCACCCCCATGCTGAACCCCATCATCTACACACTGAGAAATGCAGAGGTGAAAAATGCCATGAGGAGGTTATGGGGAAGGAAAGTGAACTCAGAGATGGAATAAAAATGAAAACTTGAGAAATAAAATAGCATGAACAAGTGACCAAATAAACCATATGATTTTAGTTAACCATGAATGAATGGAGTAAAAGTTAACCTATTCATAGTTTTTGTTGCAATTTAGATGAGCTGCTTTTACTGCATGATACCAATCAAAACCCTATCTCATAGTTCTCAGCATTTCAGAAAATGTTAAATATTGGCTGCTTTCCTTTTCTTCTTCAGTGGTCTCTAGTGCAGTACAAAGATTTCAGAGAGAAATCACCTGGACTGAACTCTCCATTCTGTGATCTGCTAGCCACGTGACCGTGGATCCATTCACATCGCCTCTCTGTGTTAGCCTGCTGTGATATGGTGGAATGATTGTGGTAGTTGGAGGCAGAGATTCATATTTTGTCTTTTTCTCTCCTTAAGTGTGGCCTTGGGGAAGTACCAGGAAGTTTCTCTACTTCATTTGGTCCCTTCACCTGATTCCAGTGCCTACAATTCCACAGTAGGAGCTTTATTTCCTGGAGGAGGGTCATTGTTAGAATGTAAATGTCTCTGGGAAATGAAATATGATAAAGCTCTCATTCAACATTAATATCTTAACCTGAAAAATTTTTAAAAGATCCTTTTCTTTCTAGACACTGGGCAGCAAGTGAAGCATTAGGAATGCATTCAATTGTATGTATAACACAGCCTGATAAACAACTGCTTAAATCAAATGCAGTCTGTCCCCTGTTTTCTTATGGCCTGTGAACTAAGAATGGTTTTTGTATTTTTAAATGGTTTAAAAATAACCAAAAGAAGAATAAGTTGTGACACACGAAAGTTATATGAAATCCAAATTTTAGTGTCCATAATAAAGTTTTATTTTAGTATAACCTTGGCCAGTAATTCCAAGGTTGGTTTGTTAATTGTATGATGCCAGCTTACTGGGTTGTTTCCTCTTCAATTTTCTTAGCGGTCCCCTCATGGTTGCAAGATGGCTACAGCATCTCCAGCCAACATATCCTCACTTGAGACGAGGGTAGGGCTATCCTTTTATGTTGGGAAATATTTTCCAGAAGCTCCCCAGGACAATTCCTCTTATTCCTTTTCTTATTGGCCTGTACTAGGTCACCTGTCTACCCCTTGATGCAGAGGAGGCTGGGAAAGTGAGTATTGCCAGCAGGGATTGGCACGACACCATCTATTTAGACCAGCCACAGTTTTTCCCTTCATTTAGGCACATCGCTGCTTGAAGAATGCCAAGTTTCTGTCATAAGGAAGGAGTGTCCGCCACAGGGAGTTTTGATGGAGGTGATGTATTGGAGGCTGGTGCATCTGCACATAATGAGGTGGTTAAGGGATATGACTCTCGTGCAGACTTGGGAGAACCCAGAGCCACCACTTCGTGACTGTTCAATTTCAGGTTGTGATGTAAACTCTGGGAGTCAGTTTTCTTTGGATGGAAGTTTGGACCCATGTGCAAGAACCATGTCCTTTAATGTCACAGTTTTCCTGAGAGTTGATCCTGCTTTAATTTCTCTCCTGATGATAAAGGAGGGAGATCCTGAGATGTGAGTGCCTGAGAGTTGAGAATAGGAACCAAACTGTCATTGGAGTCCATGAAGGCAGGGAATGGATTTTATTCACCTGCACCTACAGTGCTAGGCCCATCCACTGCAAATAAAGTCACCAAATAGCAATTTTTAAATTTAAGTGAATTACCATGTACATGACTAATTTACTGCACTTTTGATTCACCAAAAGCATATTTCCTTTAACTTTAAATGAATTTTATAGTACATATATTTTGCTGAGTCTACAATAAGCTATGTATGGGGGGAATTTTTGCATATTTTGAATTTCGGTTTTCTTGAAACTAATGTATATTAAGGATTTTATATCTGGTCAGATGCTTTACCTCCTTCTCTTTTTTTTTTTTTTTTAAAGATTTTATTTATTTATTCATTTATCCCCCCCTTGCTGCTTGTGCTCGCTGGGTCAGCTAACCACGCCGTGCGGGAGGGCTTGCCTTCACCAGGAGGCCCCGGGAACCGAACCCGGGGCCTCCCATATGGTAAACGGGAACCCCACTGATTGAGCCACAGTCGCTTCCTGTTTACCTCCTTCTCTTAATTCTTGGATTTACTCTCTTGAGAAAGGGATATAGGTACAGGTAAAAGATGAGGAATTTTGCCTGGGTAAAATTTTGCCTGCCTTTTCACATGTCTTAACCAAGCCTGCCTGTGTCAGATTGAATAATTGGCCCCAGTTCTTTACGTCTCCTTGTGCCCATGCTCTTTTCCACGTAACTTTGCAGTCTTCCCACAAAAGGTAGAATGTACTTTTCCACGCTTTGACTTTGGGCTCAGTTACATGACTAGTTTATCTAATGGAATGTGGATAGTAATGGCATGTGCCAGTTAACGGTTGGGCCTTAAGAAGCTCATGTCTCTGCTTGCCCTCCTCTGTCTCTGCTGTCATCGCAAGGGCTCTCTCTGGCTTGCAGCTGGTCCTCTGCCTGGGCTGCAGAACAGACACACCTGGAGCAGAGCTTCCCCTACTGACCTACCAAACTGCAGCCTGGCGCTGCGCTGCCTCCGGGGACCTGCAGAGCCACGAGCATGAAAATAAATGCTGCTGTTGCATGCTCCTGAGGTTTAGTGATTACTGGTTGCTCAGCACAGACTCACTAGAGTGGAACTGGTAAATCTGCATATGAAAGGAAAGGAGAAAAGTCAGTGGACTGGGTTAAAGTGGTTAATGTTTTAGACACCATATACTTACATCACAGTTCTTTATAAAGGCTTTACTGAGCATGGGTACTGCTATGTCCTTCCTGGTGCCTAATGTTTTGCCCTTGATTTGAACTATCTGGAAATAGTGCATGCATATTTCTGTCAAGTTGGCATAACTCAATTGTTCTTTTAAAGTTTAGGGATTTTTCACTCTAAATCTTTTAAATATCAATTTTACATGTGTTTTAAAAGTCATGTTTCCCAGGGCTTCTTCTTTAAGAGGAAAGGCAATAGACTAGATTGGAAATGGAAGTATGTCTTTGTTAAATGAATAATTCAGTGTAATTATTTTCGGTCTTTATTAGGCCATGTGCCTAACAGCTAAATTGTTGAATTGGGATTCTGTGAATTAACTGTTGGTGATTTGGCCATCTAGAAAATTTCTAGGTGGTGAATTGATTTTAGGCAAATTTGCTTTGCTTTAGTACTTAGCATGATGAGTGGCAGATGGTAGGTGTCTAATAATTGTTGAATGAATAAAATAGATCAAAGTGGTATAAACATTTATCTTTAACATTTGGGGAAGGCTTGACCCACATGTGAGACCATTTGGAGCCAGAGAAAAACTTTCTTTTGTATCATTTTAGTTGAAATATAGAAGTGAGCTTTTTTGGATATTAGTATATTATCTTACAATGGAAAAAATCCTGACTTTTCAAAGTGCAAGGAAATGTCTGAAAGTCCGATTTGGATTTATTAGCAGAGCAATTGCTATACTTTATATTTGCAGAGTACCTTGTGCATATTTCAAAGCCCTTTCACATTCATTATTTCACTGGAGTTTCATGACAATCCTGCAAGGCCAATTCGGAATATGATTAATTATGCTCAATATGCAGTTAGGAAGATTGAAACATTATTTAGATTAGATTTTAATCTAAACCTAATATGATTTTGGAATAGAAAACCCAAAACATCAATGGTTTAAACAAAATAGAACTCAAGAGGTAGACAGTTGTGAATGGAAAGGTGCTCTATCTTGTTTCTCCATCGCTTACAGCTTCCATTCAAGGTAACCTCATGGTCCAATATGGCTGCTGGAGCTCCAGTCATAATGGCAGTATTCCTGCCATCAAGAAGGAGGAAGGGGCAAGAAAGCTGCCTGTCCCCTCCTTTGAAGTTACAAGAGAGACTGGGTAATGTAGTTTTATTCCAGGTGGAAGTAGGAAGAAGAAAACAAGTGTTAGAGAATGCCAGCAATCTCTGCACCTCTGCATTTAGTATTCTGACTCCCAGGCCAGATGCTCCCTTCATTGTGTCCTCTCTTACAACTGGATGCTTTTTTGTAATTGAGGCAAAATTTATATTCCATGAAATGCACAGACTTTAAGTGTACACCCAAGAGGTAACCACTCATCTAATCTCTATCATCACCAATTACTTTAACCTGCTCTTGAACTCATATAAATGGAATAATAAAGCATGTACCATTTTGTACCTGGCTTCTTTTATTCAACCCAGTGTTTTTTTGAGATTCATTCATGTTTCAGGTTACAGTAGTTTATTCTTTGTATGAATATACCACAATTGTGGAGTTTTTTTTTTTTTTTTTTTTTTAAGAGGCACCAGGGATTAAACTCAGGACCTTGTACATGGAAAACAGGCACTCAACCAATGGAGCTACACCTTCTCCCCACAACAATTGTTTTTTTATCCATTGTCCTGTTGATGGACATTTGGTTTGATTCCAGAATTTATTATGAATAAATGTTTTTGTAAACATTCTTTACATTCCTATTTTTTTTGAAAGCATAAACTGATAGAGCCATTTGTTTGTTTTATTTTCCAAATAAAATGTTAGTTTGCAAAGAGGAATGTGTAGAGATATCTTCCTAATTCTAAAAGAATCTGCTAGAACTAGAGAAATGAGGTTATAGTCAGAAGATTGTCACATAGTTAGGAAATAAAATCAACCTCTTATGACAAACTGCATTTATAATTTTAGCTGAGAAAACACAGTTTTCTATCTATAATATTTGAACAGATATAGTTTCCTATAACAAATATTTATTGATTCAACTTTAAAAATCTATTTTCCTTAGATTTATTAATACAAATATTTCAATATAGAAATTAAACTTCATGATGGCATTTTATGGAACAAATATAGATTGTACTTAAATTAAATTAAATATTAAATATAAATATTTGTTAAATTTCTTTCCTGTACTTTTTCCATACAAATGATTATAGTTAAATCAGTGTTTTCATTCTTAAAAGCAATTGTACCCAAACCATTTTTATCTTAAATAGTCTCATAAAAATTTCTTAGTCTTTAATTGAAACTTATGGCATCGTATTACAATTTTAATTTTAATCAAGACTGAATCAATGGTATTTGTGAATAGCATTGATGTACAGAATGTTGCATATTACAAGAGCACTTATGGCATTTGAAAGACTTTTTACTAAGGAAAATTTCAAACATACGAATGTGATGAGAGCAGTGTAATGACCAAAATCTAGTTCCAATGATTATCAATTCAGGAGGAATTAGTTCAATCCATACCATGGTCTCTCAATAGCAGCACTATTAATATTTGGGCCAGATAATTCTTTGTTTTGGGTGACTATCTTTTGCATTGCAGGATGTTTTGCAGCATCCTGGGCTCTACCCACTAGATTCCAGTAGCACACCACATTCCACCCTGCCCCGGGTTATGACAACCAACATTGTCTCCAGACATTGCCATATGCTTCTGGAAGCATTTGCCCCTGGTTGGGAACTACTGATCTATTCCCTTGGCCACATGAAAACAATGTATTTTCCATTTCCTGACACTTGTGGCCCCTAATCCTTCGACCTACCCTCTCAAGTAGTGTCATTTTATATAAACTCACACGACTAACCCATGGTCAGCAGGAGCTGTATCTATTTTTTTTTTAAGGAGGTACTGGGATTGAACCTGGAACCTCGTACATGCAAAGCAGGCACTGAGCTACACCTGCTTCTAGCTGTATCTAATTAACTGCTGAATAGTATAGAGCTCCATTCAGAGTAGGTACCTGTGAACACAGGTGAATTTCATGTGCTCACATTTTCTGTTGATTGCTGAAACTGTTTCCAAAAGGAAGTTTGAGTTTTTAGTAACCAGGTCTTGCTTCCCATGAGGAAGTCTCCCTGATTAGAAAGGGGAAATGGGTCCGACTCACTGGGGACTAACCTCCTCTCACCTGATTATCATGCCTTTCCCCTGGAGTCTCTTGAGCAGTGTGAACTCAAGGCCAGGAGTCCATGGTTCCTATTTTTCTGAGGAACACCAAAGAGGCAGAAGAGAGGCAGGTCCTCTTTGCTCTTGTTATAAATCAGGTAGAATTGAGACCCCACATGGCTTAGTCTCAGTATCCCCGAGCCTGAGGCAGCAGGGGTTGCAGATCCACAGCTTCCTGACTTCAGCAAGGTAGGAGCACTAGTTGGTATCTTAGATATGATGCTTCTCAGTTGGCTAAGTGGGAAACCCGGGTGAGCCGAGGGCTGTCCTCAGGGTGTTATTTGGATCTTTGTGGTCAGAACAGGAAAGGTAACTGTGGTGAGAACAGCACAGCCACAGAAACACTGGGGTGAGTTTGTTTTGTTACCATGTGTTTCTTTTGCATGTGAACATTACCATTCCACTTTGCTTAAAGGTCTGTGCACTGGGGAGTTGGATTTCTCATGTCCGAGAGTAACCCAAGGCAACATGGAGGATGGGAACATTCTGGAATGGGCCTAGGAGAAGTTTAAGACAGCTACCTGTGAGGTAGGAATTATCTACCAGTGTATCATATTACACTGAGGACCTTGAGTCTCTGAGAAGTAAAATAACATTCCTGACATCACACAGATACTACCTGAAGAACTCTGGATGTGAACCCAGGAGCCCAGGCTCCTAGCAGTCCCTTCTTCCATGAAGAGCCTCTTGATAAAATCTCCCTGCTGATCAGAGAAGGAAAGACTGGTCTCTATCCCTGCTCTTTGTCTCTGTAGTTTAAACTCTACCAGTGATTTCCTTCTGCCTTGTGGTCCTCAATCACCTGACCTTATCCTGATAGTCAAAGGAAGGAGCTTGTGGTATGAGAGGAAGTCGTCTGGCTCCTCATCTCAGGAGCTGTATGAGGGACTGTGCTGATACACCCAGACCTCGGCCACCTTGGACAGTCCAGCATGGATGGGGACAGATTCGCATCAGCCAGTGAGCAGTCATGGTGACACCCTGAGTGTCTGGAGGGCTGGACTGGGGAGAAGGATATGTCAGAGCCTGAGTGACACTCAGAGTAGTTCAGACTTTTGTCACCACTGGGGGGCATATGATTGGAGGACATGAAGGTACCAGTAAGAACAACTTAGCAGGGAATGAGCAAGACCCTTGTGAAGGGACAAAGTTACCCATTAATCAAGGGTAGAAAGAGAGAATTCAGAGGTAAAGCAGAGGTAAGAGGGGGCACTGAG
>JAKSZT010007815.1:425902-438011 GCA_026826555.1 Tolypeutes matacus | reverse complement strand
TAAAAATGCTTTTTATTTATTCTGAAGTAATTCCTAAAAATAAGGAAATGATTGACACTCAGGTTTGGAATTCAGATCCTTATACATTTTTATCTTCTGACAATCTTTTAAGAGCTGCAGAGGGATGTACAGGAAAACACAGGTTTAGGCATCAGGTAGCCCTGGTTTGAATCAGGTTCTGTGGGTAACTAACTCTGTCATCTGGAATAAGAGACACTGCTCCCAAGCCTCAGTCTCTTTGTCTGAAAAACAGGGAGATCATACCCACCTCACTAGATTGTTCTGGGATCAAATGAGATAAAATATGTGAAATCTCTTGGTTCATTGTAAAATACAAACCCACGTGAATGCTCATTATTTATATCCAACTATTATTATCAGAAACCATATTAGGAGTTATTGATTTGTCTTAGTGTAATATTGGTATATTACTAAGATAATTGAAATGAAAATAGAGATACACCAACTATTTGTTAACTTACACTCTGAAGCACAAATGAATTCTAGAAATTTAATTTACCAAATATTTATTCAATTTTATATATGCTATGTATTTATATATGCTATGTGTGTGTGTGTGTGTATATATATATATATATATATATATATACATACATAGCATAGTATGTATTTATACATTTATAAGATTCAGGTCGTATTGGTGTAATTGGCATGAGGGGGACTGAAACATAAAGGATTCCCACAAAGTGCTGTGGGTGTTCCAAGAAGGAGAGGGCATATCTGGGTGGGATAATCATGGAAGATTCCTGAAGGTAATAGCATTTCAGCTGGGCCTTGGAGGGTAAATAGATGGTACAGGTAGACAGCAGGAAAATATAGATGGAAGGCACAAGGGGCTATTCAGAGAACAGTGAGCTCTACCAGAATGTAATTGAAAATAAAGATAAACCCCTAGAGAAACACACCTTGAAAGTGTTTTATATCATGGAAGGAGTTTGTAATTGATTAGTCAGGCCATGGGGACTCATGGAAATCTTTGAGGAGGGGACCAGAGAAATGCTTTACAATGATTAATCTGGAAGCATGTGCAAGAAAAATCATCTTCTGAGAGTGAGGGGCAAGGTTGGGTTAGGGTTTTAAGGTGCATTCTTATGTCTGGGGTGATGGCAGCAAGAAATAAGATTCAAATAGAGATGGTTAAAATGTTGTAGGACAGCAATGAGGACCAAAGGTAGTTAAGTCCATACCTTAATCAACTGGCAGCTCCAGAATGAAGGAGATTGACAAGGCAACCTGGTGGTATAAGAGAGCAGGTTACCTGGGTACTCTGTTGAAATGGCTCAGAAGCATGAGAAGTCAAGAAGGGGCTGAAGGACTAAGAGAAAACTAATGGGTCAAACAACTGAAGGCATAAAATGGAGGAAAACTAATAAAAAGAAAAGCAGACAGGTGTTAAAAAAAGAGAATTTTAGAGATAAGAAGTTTTGAGTTATGTATATATTATAAGAAAAAGGTTTTTTCATGTTAATAATACATGGAAAATAAAACTTTTACCTATAACGTGGATATCATTGTCTTGTGCTTCCAAATCACTTAAAATCTCTTTGTGGTTCCACTTTGATTGTTTACAAACCTGAGACTAGTGCTAGCAGGAGGTCATATGAATTTGCTGACAAAAGTAGAAGCCCTTCTAGTTCAGCTTGGCCTGCCCAGGCCCACTTGGAAAATCCTCAGTATGACAGGTCAGTAGAATTTCTAAGCATTTGAATTACTATCACATCCCTCCCTACCCTTTCACTTCAAAACCCAGGTTCAGGCACTCCACACCCAAAGGACAGATGAGCATCACTACTTCCTGCTCCTCTCTCACCTCCTTCTTCATCACTCCCAGACAGACCCTGGTTTTCTGGTTCATTCAGCCAGGACAGCCAACCTACTTCAAGGTCACTATCAAAAGGAGAAAAGCAGCACTACAAGTCTCCTCTTACACATCCTAGTGAACCTCCTCCCTCTCCATTCCATAAAGAAACTGAAACTTAAAGAAAGAAAGTGACTGGCACAAGAACATTCCATTAGTTAAAGGTAGATGCAGAGTGAGATATTTGATACCCCAATTTCTGTCCCATGCTCCCCCATCTATTTCTCTTCCCAAATCACTTTCCTCCCCATCATTCTCTTCATGGAGTTTTTTATTTCAGCATTCCTGAAGGAGTAAATAATGGGGTTTAAGAGAGGTGTGACCATTGTGTAAAACACGGCCACTATCTTATCTGCAGGGAAAGTGACACAGGGCCTCATGTAGACAAAGGAACAGGGTATGAAGAACAGGCCCACAACCGCAACGTGCGAGGCGCAGGTGGAGAGGGCCTTGCGCCGCCCTTCCGAGGTCTGACTCCTCAGGGAGTGCAGGATGACCACATAGGAGGCAAGGAGCCCCACAAAGCTGATCACTGAGATGGAGCCACCATTGGCAATGATTAGCAGGCCAATGAGGAAGGTGTCTGAGCAGGCCAGCTTCAGCACAGGGTGGACGTCACAGAAGTAGTGGTCGATGACATTGGGGCCACAGAAGGGCAGCTGGAAAATGAGGAAGGTCTGTCCGACAGAATGCAGCAAGCCCCCACCCCACGCAGCCCCCACCAGGAGGCCACACACGCGCCGGTTCATGATGGTCATGTAGTGCAGGGGCTGGCAGATGGCCACGTAGCGGTCATAGGCCATCACTGTCAGGAGAAAGATCTCCGTACCACCAAAGAAATGGAGAAAAAATATCTGTGTGATGCAGCCCTTGAGGGAAATAACTTTCCTCTCCCTAAAAGAGTCAAAGATGAGCCTTGGGGCTGTGACAGAACAGTAACACATCTCCACAAAGGACAAGTAACTGAGGAAGAAGTACATGGGGGAGATGAGCCCTTTGCTGGCCATGACGGTCACCACAATGAGGCCATTGCCCAGCACAATGGCCATGTACATGAGGAGAAACGTCACAGAAATGATCTTCTGCACATCCCAGTTCTGGGACAATCCCAAGAAAACTATTCCAGTCACATTGCTTGTAGCAGCCATGGTTGAAAACACAGGGACTGAGAACCTGGAATCAAAGAATCAAACTCTCTTTCAGTAATTAGAAACATCCTTCCCAAACCTTGAGGATCACTGCCATTCTGGTCCCTCTTGAGTTCCCTCTCTGCCTTGCGTTTCCCAAAACTATGTTCTCCATGAGACAAATGGACCACCTAATGATCATCAGATGCTTTATATCACCCCTAAAATTGGATTCAACTCTGTCATAATGCTGCCTTGACGTGTTTTCTATGATCCAGGCACAAGAATTAGCTAATCCTCACCACAAAAATGAGAGCATATTTTAAAGATACAGACACTGAGACGCAGGCCCCACAGCTCAGATTTGAGGAGAGGAATGTATTTTTCAAACTGTAGAAGCTTCTCCTACATCTCTTACTTCTGTAGAGTGCCTAACACTGGTTGCATAACAAGGACTTGATAATCAGTCTTGCTTTGCACATAATGTAGAACCGATTTTCTACTGTGAGTGGTAGAATTTCCCAACCCCAATTATTCTGCAAACCTGTCAAACTAACCAGGTTCCCTAAAAGGCATAAGAAAGAAGCTGAGAAGGAGAAAAGTTAAAGTCTCCAAGCTTCAACCACTGTTCTTAGAAGGGAATGTGGAGAAGGGGGAATATGAGACAGTTGCAGGCTGCCTCCATGATCCTGGGACTAATGGCTAAGAAACAAATCAACAGGCATCCGAGTCCTGTTTTATTACAGCATCTTTTTCCATTGGGTGTGTAACATGCTTTAATCAGAACCCCAGAGCATGCAAGCTGACACAAGGAAAGCCTGTATGGTGGGGGCCAGACCTTTACCTGCAGCAACAGCACCTTTCAAAGGTTCTGACTCCCACTAGAGAGAGTCCTGAAGACTAACAAAGTAAATTCACAATCACAGCCTTCCAAGTGGCCATTCCCTCAGGGCCAAACAAGCCCTGCTAGAAAACCTGAAAGTGTCCTAGTGGATATTCACACACTTCACCAGCCAGCTTGTCACCCAAGCCAGCCCTCCACAAGTTGGAAAGTAGCCGCAGCCTACCATCTGGTACAAAGGAATACAGGAAACTTGAGTTCAAATCCTGACACTGCCACTTAGTCAGTGTATAAACTCAAACAAGTACAGACACCCCTCCAAACCCCCATTTTCATCTTTAAAATGGAATAAAAATACATTTACATAATCTTGTTATGAATGAGCTCACGTAATTTAAAAGCAAATGATTAACTATAAGATCACAACTGATGCTTCATTTATGCTGCCCCCCACCCACGTTAGGGCAGTGCGTGGTAGGTCTCGGTAAGATGCTCTTTCTGCAGGAGACAAGCCTGACACCCACCTTACAAGCCAGCCAAGGCATGGCAGGCTCTGCCTGGGTATATTTGATCTGCTCTGGAATTCTGACTTATGCATGTTACAGACAATTCCACTGAGCAATCGGCTGTTATAAAACAGTACTTAAATACCTTCTGGCTTGCTTCCTAGTTGTTAGTCCAAGGACGATGAAACCATCCTGTTACTACCTCACATTTCCCCTTCTCCATACCCACCTCCAAGGACAGTGGTTGAAGCCTATATTCTTTGTCTTTTTCTCCCCTCTTAGGATCTTCTTATACCCGTTAGGGAGCCTGCTTCATTTCACAGGTTGCAGAATAATTGGGGCTGGGAAACTAGCATTTTATGGTTCAAGACCAGACTGATATGAAATCCTTTTTATAGAACCAATGTAAGGCACTCTGAAGAAATAAGATATGTAGTAGAAGCATCAACATTTTGAATAATACAGACCTCGGTTCAAATATCAGCTGTGTGGCTTTGGGTAAGTGACTAAGCTACTCTGAGCCTTGGTTTTCATATCTATAAAATAGAGAGAATACTATCCTTTTGTTATTACACCTTTCCTTTACCTGCCCACCATGCTCCTCTGTGAGCCCAGCTGATCCTTCTGCCATAGATACAGTGGACACCCTATGCCTATGTCTCACTCACAGCATGCTTATTCAGGAATCTTAGATGAGCATGTTTCACCCTCAGGGGAAAAATGGCTCCAAGACTAGACAAATATTTCCTGTGCTATTTAGCTTCAAAAGTGAATGTTATCTATTCCTTTAACTGCTTCTAAATTTGCCTGTCAGTGAGAGAGGTCCTCTCAGAGGAGTTGAAGGACCACTTAAGTGGTTTAAAAAATAGCTGTTGGATTTTTTTTCATCCAAGGAGGTTGCAATTAACAGAGTGAGATGTATGTACAATGTAATCACAACTTTTTTTACGTTTGAATGGATTTCTTAGAAATTGAATGGATTTAGAAAGGAAGGAAAGGAAACTAACATTTATCAAAACTCTGAATACAAATGAAAAACATTTGAGGGATCATTTCATAAAGAGATCATCAAACTTGTAAGCCATTGACAGTGACAGTGACACCCTGTGACCAGAGTGGATGCAGGGGCGTCTCCTTCCCAGTTTCCTTTACTAGGAAGTAATGAGAATCTGTTGAAGTTGGAAGGAAGCCCGTGGATGCTGTGACTGACCTCCTTGCCGTACAGAGGAGGAATATGGGCCCAGAATCACACACAGGTTGGCGCAGAGCCTGGGCCAGAGTCAGGCTTCGTGGCTTCCCTGCTGCTCTTGTACCTTGACTTCCCCTCCCTGGTGCTCACTCAAAGCTGGGCTCCAGAATGGAGGGAACAAGGAGAGAGGAAAGAATCATGTTTATGATTCCAAAGGCAAAGCAAACCTGACACATAAAATCTTAAAAAAAAAAAAAAAAGTTTAAAAATTAACAATAATGAGGTTCAACTTCAGTTATCCACTTGCCTGAAGTGTAATTTCTGCCCAGACAGGCTAGGCAGAGCTTAGAGGCCCTGAAGAGAAGAGGACAGTTCAGGAGTTGGCCAAACCCAGCTGCCAGGACAGAAAGCTTGGCAAGATTTGCCTTGAGACTTGAGATCTTAGCTCAGCACTTAGGTTAAATTATTCTCTAGCTGTTTCATATTCACCTGTCTGCCTTTCCAAAACTAAGGTGAGGTTTGGGGGCAGAAACAGCATCTCTTATATCCTGTGTAGCATCTAACGCAGAGCTAGGTACACATAGATGTTAATTAGTGTTTGGGGTTTGACTCTTTAATCCTCCGTTATAACGTCTATTTCAAAGTCAAAATAACACTGTGACTATGCTATAAACAGCACAGAGACTAAATTATAAGGGGAGGGAAGGCATATAGTCTAAAGATATAAGCTTTTCCTTTTAAAAGTAAAACCCAAAGTACACCCTTCTTGAGACTGAGTGAATGAACCTACCTTGAATATTGTCTGTCCTTAATTCTTAATTTTATCTTCTGATTGTCTTTTGTAGTCAGAAAACTGATTCATTTGCATGAAGTAATCCCCGGAAAAATAGAGATTTATTTCCCCAACAAAGTCTGAGGACAAAGAGATCAAAGTAATACAAAGATTGTGTTAGTGTCCGCCTGTCTAAAACTTGGAAATGTTGGTTCAAAACTTGGTCTTTAGAAAAAAGTGGGTTTTTGTGGAGACTTATCTTTGCTCAGGTTCAAATGGGACTAATACCTTCATTTATCCCAGAGAAACCCAGGTGGGAAAATGTCTTAGCCAAGCCCCTTGAGTTTTTCAAAAGAATATCCCTGGAAAATGCATGACTCACCGGTTGATTGAACTCTGCAAACTAGTCCATGCTGGCCACGTGACCAGTGTCTCTTGTGAGAACGACTATCGCATCTGCTGTAAGCCAAGCTATAAAGTAACTTTCTTGCAGACCCCAACACTCTGTCATATAAATAGGCAAGAGAGACTTTGAAGAGGATGATGTCTAAGGTCTGTCCTGTCAGCTGAAAGAGTCACAAATCTCAGAAAGCCCCCCCCCCCCGCCCCACCATGTGCAGAAGTGTGTGGAAGCGAGAGTAATACCAATGAAAGGAGCCCTGGCTGAGGGTCTGCCTGTCCACGGTAAGAGCTCAATGAATGTAACTGACTCCCAATCTGCTCCACACATAGAAGGCATTATCCAATGTTTATCTTCCCCTCCCCCTCCCCCTGCTTCCCCAGGGGCCATCAGTGCCTCCAACTCACTGTGCCAAATCCACCACTTAATGACTTTCTAAGTCTAAGAAAGTTTCAGGCGAATAGACTGGGGTCAGTCCACTCTAAAACCCACCAAAAGGGGGACTGATGAGAACATTTGCTGGACTTAGGAGCCTGAAATATTTATGGCATATGAGACAGAAAATTGAAATCAGAGAATTGAATTCCCTCAACTTTTCTAGCATGCCCTGTCTGGGGAGTTTCTGAGAAGTGGAAAAGTCAATGTCCCAGTTGCTTTATTCAGAGGTTAAGGAACCTATCTTCTAATTAATCCAATTATAAAGCTGGGACTTCTACTTGTCCCCTCATAATTAGCCCTCTCTTGTTCTGTCCCCCAGAGGTTTCCCTCTCCACTCTCAGGTGAGTGGTAGAGGAGACTCCAGTATCACAACCCCTCTCTGTTCCCACCAAAGACATCCTCAATATCTTCTCAGTGTCTTATCCCTGCCCTCACCCCTCATACCTTCCCAGTTCTCACTCACCATTGCCAGGAAGATTTCAAATCAGTGGACCTAGACCACTTCACACACATACTTCAGTCATGTAACTTGCATAAAAAAACTCTAGACATGGAAGGGCCTTCAATCATCTTGTCCAACTCATTCACTTTAAAGATGGGGAAGCAGACAAAAATAAAAAAATTATTTGAGCACTAGACAGGGAAGGGGCATCAAGATCATCTTGTCCAAGTCACTCACTTTAAAGTTGGGAAAGCAGACAATGTGAAAAAAAGTTATTTGTGCAAAGTCACCCCATTCTTCGGTAGCATGGCTAAACCAGTTCCGAATTCTAGTATAGGGCCTTCCAACTGCTCATTCTTAACCTTCTAAAAGTTTTACCACAAATTCTCAGCACATGGTTTCCATGTGCAAAGGCTTCAGGGAGATTAATATTCCCTAAATACTAGGCATAGTTGCCTCAGTAACAGCACATTACGTTTGTGTTGGGTATTATTGCAGCTTTTGACTTTTCTTTCCAACATCTCACATACATATAATCAAAGTTACATTTTACTATAGAAATTAATGTTCTCACTTAACAGATCAGGTAACTGGGGTCCAGAAAGGTTCAGAGAAAGGGTCAAACCTATACAACTATAAAGTCAGGTCAAATTGTACGTCTACCACTTCCTGCCAGCACTGAAGTGTTCATCAGCAGCTGGTGCCCCATTAAGAAACAAAGAAGGAGCATGGAAAATTGTACCAGGAAATTCCCCCATCTACTTCTGCTCTGTGTAATCATGTTGCTTCTGCAAAGTGCTATCTCTTTGTCAAAATAAATAATGAAACGATGGTACAGTATGGCCTCTTCTCCCACTGATAGCCCTCCCGAAACACTACAAGAACACAAACTCTATTTTCAATGCCCCAGGAATTCTCACTATTGAAAGAAACCTGTGTTAAATCCCTTTATATATTACATAACTCCCTAATTGATTAGTTTGCAAACTCTAATACCCATTACTTAGATTTGTTTAAGCAATGCTCTCTTGCATTGTAAAAAAACAATTTTAAATGGCATTTGCTGCTGTCACAGGTCCAGCCTTTCTCAACTTCTCACTAAAATATCTCTGGAGAAACACAAAAGCCTAAAAATGTGCAATACCCAAAACCCTGTGAGGGAATTTTATGATTAAGAAAGGCTGACAGAATAAAATGAGAAACACAACCAAGGGCCCATGCATGCTTTTCTCCATCCTAAAGTAGCAAGGGAGCATCTCCTCTCTGCCTTGCATATCACCTCCCTGTTACACACACACACACAACCAGCTCCACTGCCTTTAAAAGGTAATTAAAATAACTAATACTTGTTGCATGCTTAACAGACATTCTACGTGCAGTCTTATGTAATTCTCAAACTACCCTATAAAATGAACACTAGTATTATCCCTATTATCTAAATGAAAGAACAAAAGCATAAATCTGTTAAACTCTCCAAAGAATGCACAGCTACTAAGTGACAGAGTTACAATTGAAAAGTAGAGTCTGATTCCATGGCCTGTGCTGTAAACTTCAAATGATAGGTGGCTAATCCTCATCTGTGTGCATGCTGATTTTTAAGCAGCCAATTTGTTATCTATCATCTCACCCCCATCTGCTAGCAATTCTTTCTTCTCTGCATATGTATGGAAGGCTACTGAAACACCAGAAAATAATTTGGAAGAAAATAAGGGGAAGAGCAAGAAGGAAAGTTGGGGGAAGAGAGAAGAGGAGAAGATCTGTGGTAGCACATTATATCTGGTAAGAAGTAAATTTCTACAAACACAAATAAATGCTGAAAAAGACCCAGTATCAGAGAACATTGGAAATGCTAGTTTTCCTTCATACTTTTTTGGTTCAGAGTGTCACAATCTGCGTATAAGAGACAATGTTTTTGTCGTTACAGAAATAAGAAATAATCTGTGTGTAAATACACCCTTTATATGTTCATATGTGCAAGCGCCTTTAAAAGCACTCATGCAAAGTGTGGATGTGGCTCAAGGAGTTGAGCGCCTACTTCCTACATGGGAGGTCCTGGGTTCGGTCCATGGTGCTTCCTAGAAACAAAAAAAAAGCAAGCAACAAGCAGAGAAGCAAACAAGCAAACAAGCAAACAAGCAAACAAGTGAGGGGGCCAACTCAGGGGAGCCGATGTGGCTCAGTGGTTGAGCGCCGGCTTCCCACACACTTGGTCCCTGTTCAATCCCTGGCTCTGGTACCTCACAAATACACACACACAAAATAGCACTCATGCAAGCACACACAAACACACACTCACACACATCCAGGAGCATGTTATCCAGAGCTTCCAATATGTTGGTTTGTTTTCATTTAAGAAAATAACTTATTTTCCTAAGCAGTATGTATGAATTTGCCCAGTTTATTCTTTCGGCCATGCATAATATTCTATATGGATGGATATAGCATTATTTATTGAACAGGTCTTAAATGTATGGACATTTAGTTGTTTCTAGGTTTCACTAAGCATAACTGCACTGAAAATCCTTGAACCCATATATGAATATATCTGTAAGATTCATTTTCAGAAGTGGGATATTGGTTGAGATTATATAAATATTTTTTTTAGTTAGTTAGAGAGTATTTAGTTAAAGAGTGACAACTTGCTTTCCCAAGAGATTTTATCAAATTATACTCCCAACTTCAATTTCTGAGAGATGTTTGATTCCCTATACCATATTCAACACTATATATTTTTAGTCTTTTTAATTTTCTGGTAAATTTTTTCATTCAAAATTATCCAGAAGTAAAGGTAGGAGCAGGGAAATCAGATTACTCTACTTTGGCTTTAAATATTTAAAAGTTTGTTGAGCATGCAATTCTTGAATAAAAATAAAAGAAAGTCATTCTCAAATAAGCAAGAATTCAGAAAAAATACTTACTTTCTTGAAAAAAAGTACCTAAAGAAATGACAGGTTTGGGAATTTTAAGAGAGAACTGAAAACTATATAAAGATTAAATATAAATTCCAGAATTGAAAAATACCATATTCAAAACTAAGAACTCAGTGAATGATTTGAATAGCACATTAGACAAGGCTAAAGAAAGAACTAATGAACATGTGGTAATCACAGAGAGACTAAAGTACTAATCAATATTAGTTAACTTGAGGATGCACTTCTAATCCATAGAATAACCTCTAAAATAATACCAAAATAATGAATAACTTTCAAAGTAATGGAAACAGAAAAAAACAATAATAAAAAATAATCAAATCAATGACAGCAAGAAGAGATGGGACATGTTGTTTTGTAAGAAGGTAGATTTTGTTTCAAATATACCAGTTATTACATTCAATAAAGATGGAAAAAGTTCTCCAATTAATTGACCAAGAATAGTAGAATAGATTAAAAAACAAGCTTTTAACAAGACACACCTAAAATACAAGGATGAAGAAAAGTTGAAGGTTAAAGAATGGAAAAAGATATACCACCCAAGCTCAAAAGACCTATTGAAGCTATAATCATATTATACAAAATATACTTAAAGCAAATGAAAATTAATACAAGTGGAAAATTTGATACTGGCATAGGTTGAATTACCCATTAAGTGTTGTAATGCTATTGCAATTAAAATTTTTAAATAGCCATTACCATTGACCCAACCCAGCAATCTCACTTCTTGGTACATACCAAAAGGATTGAAAGCAGGGACTCAAAGAGACATTCGTACATCAATGTTTATAGCAGCATTATTCACAATAGCCAAAAGATGGAGGTAAACTAAGGGTCCATCATTATAAATGGATAAACAAAATGTGGTATATACATACAGTGGAACATTACTCAGCCATAAAAAGGAATGAAGCCATAAGAAGGAAGGTAGGATACCGCCTACAACAAGGATGAACCTTGAAGACATCATGTTAAGTGAAATAAGCCAGACCCAAAAAAGGCAAATATTGTAAGATCTTTATTTCATAAAGAAATACCTAAAATAAATAAATCTCATTGAGATGAATAGATTACAGGTTACAAGGGGCTGGGGGGAGGGAGGAGTGGAGAAGAGGGAGTTATTGCTTAATAGGTGCAGATTTTCTGTTTGAAGTGATGAAAAGTTAGGGTGATGGACATTGGTGATGATAGCACAATATTTTCAATGTAATTTATATCACTGAACTGTATACTTGAAAATGACTACATGGGTTCTAAGCCCCCTCTCAACTGGAAGCAGAATGGGCATCACCATCCCAAAATCCTCAAGAATAAGGAATGAACAACTATAAGGGGTGGGGGGGTGAAGCTATGGACTAAAGTAGACTTATTATTATTCTAGTAATGGTAGAACTTGTAGCATTGATATAAAAACAGTGGTCACCAGAGGTTACGAGGGGAGGGAGAGGGAAGAATAGGTATAACATGGGGCATTTTTTGGACATTGGAATTGTTCTGCATAACATGGCAAAGACAGATACAAGCTGTTATATATTCTGTCAAAACCTATAAAATTGTGTTGTGCAAAATGTAAACCATAATGTAA
>JAKSZT010007815.1:336442-355447 GCA_026826555.1 Tolypeutes matacus | reverse complement strand
GAGAGAAATAACTGGACACAGGCCAAGATCAGTGGGTTGGTGGCCAGGGCTTTATATGGAGGAATCTGAACTGGGGAGGTTGTTATCTTCCCTGAGTATCATTTCTGTGGAGAAAAAATGAAAATACATTTTGTCCCCTTAGATAATAACACAGAAGGGAAATAGGCATAAAGATGCCTCTAGGCATAAAAAGGTTAAGAATCTGGTCAAGGTCACACCTATTAATAAGTGTTGCAGCTAGGTTCAAATCCAGGTCTCAGATGAGGGTGAGACTGTAAAATGAGAGCACTGGCTCACAAACATAAGGGAAAAGTTATAGCTGGTAACACTTGCTTCACCTCCACCTTTCCTCACTTTACAGGTGAGGCTACTGTGGCTTAGAGAGATGAATTTCCAAAATCTCACAGTGACCTTCTGGCAGACTCAGGACTAGAACCTGGACTTTCTGACTCCAAATCAGGCACTATTGCCAGCAATTTGTGCTGCTCGGGAAAGAAAGAATTCTGCAGTTCTCAGGCAGTTTGCCTAGTCTAATAAAGTGGTGCAATGAAGAGTCCGTGGGTTATTTTGAATAAACTAAAATGAATCCATTCATATCATTTTTTTATTACAAAAAACTCCATGAATTTTTTTTCATTTTGAAAATAAAAAAGAATTGATTGTTATTTGTTACAAAGCAAGAGATGTAATCTGTTGGGAGTATTATTGATCATGTAACTTTTTAGATTTACAAAATTACTAATTAGAAACACTGAAAATGATTTGCATTATTAGTGCGTCCTTGCTTTGAGATTCAGGATTTGGGTTAATTATATTCCACAAACATCGATTTCCCCCAACTTCTTAAAATGTCTTGAAAGAGGAATGAAGTGAGGCAGATGTTGTACATTACAATAAATTATCCTCCAACTATTACCTCATTAAGCCCAGAGAGAGGCTTCATTCTTGACCGCTTCAGTCAATGTTATCGGCAGAACAAACAACTCTCCTCTTCCCCTTTAACCTGAGGAGGAAATAACTTTTAGGGAGTTAGAAGTCTAGATGTTCATAAAGGTCACATTTCTGGAGAAGAGTTGCTGTATGTTCGGCTCTGTGTCTCTACCTGTAGGTGTGATGCGTGAGGTGACAGAGTTTGAGTTTGTGTGTATGCAAAACTGACTAAATATCCTTCAGGCAAGCACATGAGCCTTACAGAAGATGAAGTACTTTTCTCAACTATTTAACAAAAGGTGTGACATGCCATTCTGGCCACATTACAGAGAAAGTGGTTCATTAACACACTATTGAAAATGTTGTGTATAATTTTATAATGTATGATAGATATGTTTAAGTTGATGCAATTTGTATCCTTGTTTTAAAACATCTTCAGGTCCTACTCTGGACCCTGGCCTTTCATTTCCTTTTTGTCTGGCACTTGGGGATTTTCTCTCTTTCTTTCAGGTCTACTGTCTGTCTGTCTCTCTCTTTCACCCACCTACACACACACACACACACACACTTAGTCTTACTGTATTGTCTATTACTATTATTTTAGAAGCAACTTGGCCATATATATTAAGGTATTCATATGCATGTTCTAGTGCCCAGTTTTATAGCAAAGTATCCCAAGCAGAATTTTTAATGAGCTGGAAAAATTTTGGAAGCAACCTGGATGCTTAATAATAGTTGATAGTAGATTAGTAAATCATGGTATTGTTAGTCCATGGTTCTTGATGCAAACATAAAAAGCAATGGCTGGGTAAAACCGACAAATTACATGGAAAATGCAACATCACAACTATGACTATAGTTATCAAAGCAATATATCTGGCTCACGTGTTTGAGCACCTGCCTCCCACATGGGAGGACCCAGGTTTGGTTTCTGGTACCTCCTAAAGAAAAAACAAACAGGCAATGAGCAGACAATGAGCAATAACAATGAGCAGACAATGAGCGCAAGCAAAAAGATGAGGGAGGCATTGCAGGGGGGAGAAAAAAGAATATAAAAAAAGCAATTTATCTTTGTTGACAAAGAACTAGAAGGAAATATAGAAAAAATGAGTTTTTTCAGATAGTAACAAAATTTTCTCGGGACTTTAGGTAAATTTCTTTTCACCCAAGTCATTGCTGCAGCTCAAGTTTAATGGATAGTCCACGAAACATCACAGAAGTATTCATGATGGGACTTTCACAAAACCCCAAGGTCCAAAGAGTTTTATTTGTGCTCTTTTTGATAGTCTACCTCGTCTCTGTTGGGGGAAATCTACTCATCATGAACACCATTATCTTTAGCCCCACCTTGGGCTCCCCTATGTACTTTTTCCTAGCATGTTTGTCCTTTATTGATACTTGCTATTCCTCATGTATGACTCCCAAACTCATTGCTGACTCCATGTATGAAGGGAGAACCATATCCTTTGAAGGCTGCCTGGCTCAATTCTTTGTTGCCCATTTATTGGGAGGAACTGAGATCATCCTGCTCACAGTGATGGCCTATGACCGCTACGTGGCCATCTGTAGGCCCCTGCACTACACAACCATCATGACCAGGCATCTCTGTGCCTTGCTGGTGGGGGTGGCTTGGATGGGAGGCTTCTTGCATTCATTGACTCAGCTCTTCCTTGTCCTTCAATTGCCCTTCTGTGGACCCAACGTGATCGATCACTTTGTCTGTGACTTGTACCCTTTGCTGGAGCTCGCCTGCACCAACACATATGTCATTGGCCTACTGGTGGTGGCCAACAGTGGTGTGATCTGCTTGTTGAACTTCTTCATGCTGGCTGCCTCCTACATTGTTATCCTGCGCTCCTTGAGGTCCCACAGTGCAGAGGGGAGACACAAAGCCCTCTCCACCTGTGGGGCCCACTTCACTGTTGTTGCCTTGTTTTTTGTGCCCTGTATATTTATTTACATGAGGCCATCGTTTACATTGTCTATAGACAAAATAGTGGCTGTGTTTTATTGTATTCTGACACCCATGTTTAACCCCCTGATTTATACCCTGAGGAATGCAGAAGTAAAAAATGCAATGAAGAATCTCTGGAAAAAATAAGCAATGGTGATGGAGGCCATATGGTACAGTAGGGAAATAAATAATTGATCCATTCTCAGTAAGAATACATGCTGCATGATGGGAGCTGAGAGATCATCAAAATTTTTCAGAATAAAACTGATTTGAATATTTGAATTTGTTTCTAATCTATCCATGCCTCAAATTATTGTCCAGGCATATATAATATGCCACTTCAATTTCTTCTTAACAGTTTGCCTTAGCCCACAGAGGATGGAAGCACCACCATGCTCTCTCCCTCACCTGTGTTTGAGATGGAGCCTTCCTCAGCCTGGGGTACCATGTCTATGATGGGAAGAATCACCTTGTTGACCTCTGTTGGCAGTGTAGCATGAATAAAATCAAAGTCACTGAGATTTGTGTTATCTATTTACTGCATCATCACATGACCTACTGTTTGGGCTGTTCAAGCAAATACCATGAAATGGGTTGGGTTAAACAGTGGGAATTTGTTTGCTCACAGTTTGAGGTGATGAAAGTCCAAATCAAGGCATCATCAAGGCAATGCTTTCTCCTTGAAAATAGTGGAATTTAGGGGCTGGCTGCTGGTGATCCTTGGTCCTTAGCTTGTCACATGGCAAGTCACATGGCAGCGTCTCCTAGTCTCTCGCCTCTCTTCTGAATTTTGTTGATGTTTAGCTTCTGGCTGTTCCCTCTGTGGTTTTCTCTCTGTGTGTCTGAATTTTCTTCTGCTTGTGAAGGACTCCAGTAAAAGGTCAAGACCCATCCTGATTGAAGTGAGTCACACCTTAACTGAAGTACCTTCATCAAAAGGTCCCACTTACAATGGGTTCATATCCACAGGAATGGAGTAAGTTTAAGAATATGTTTTTCAGGGTACATACACCCTCAAACCACCACACCTTTCCTGACTGAATACTTGATACACAAAACCCTCCATCATGTTGCCCCCTTCTACTTTTTCAATCTCATACCTCACCATGCCTTTCACACTTGGTTACGTATCATTTTTAAACTATTTCTTGACCTATCTCCATTACATTGTGAGCTCAGAAGCACTGAGCCTTTTTATATCCATGTTCACAGAATGTGGCAAAGGGGGAGCCTTAAATAAATATATTCTTTCATGGATGGATGAAATGAGTCTTTCAGGGCATTATACAACTGTTGCTTAATTTCAGTCAGATTCCAACTTCGTCAGTCAGTTTTAAGCATAAATATTTTCTCTTAATTTGATTGTCTTTGATTTCTTTTCCAAAGTCCTATCTACACCTGTATGTTGTCTAATGTTAAGACAACTTTCAGAGAATATTTTAAACTTATTTTCTTTGGAATGTAGACTATTTTTTTTCCCTTCATTGTTTAGTTTGGAAAGTTGATACAAATTCACAAGAAACAATTTACAGAGTGAATGAATTGATATGAATTGATACAAATTCATAAGAAACAATTTACAAAGTGAATGAAAACTCACACTACAATCCTCTTAAATGATGTTTCTGAGGTGTAGCTGCAATTTTAGGGTGTGTATATCTCTGGCTGATCTCAGCACTACCTAAGCTACTGATCCAAATTCATTTTTTCATCCATATCCTCCAATAATCTGAAAATTAATTCCCACTCACTTTTGTTTAAAATCATTTTTCCCTAAGAAAGCAAAGGCATGTATAGGGTAGCAATAATTTAAGAAATCTCAGTACCTTCCATTATTGATTGGTACAGGTGTGCAGACTGTTTTGGTGTATTCAACACCTATTGCTTATCTTCCAGGTTACACTCAGACTAGAATTTATTAAGACAGGATATGGTAAGAAGTGAATAATCTGGTTTTCTAACTCTGGACACCAGAATATTGATCACAATAGTTATTGGTGGTTCACCGATACCTGATTTCAATAAGATCAGAAGGAAACTTAGTGAGAGATTTTGAGAATGCAGCAAAATAAGATTGTGAATAATTGAACTCAAATTATTTTATTAGCCTTATTGCATCTTTCATCCCATGAGAGTGGAGCAGTGCCCATTCTAGCATATACCAACTCACAGGGTGCGTTCTTCGAAGGTTTTATCATGGAATTTCTTCAGTCTTTCTCAAGTTTCTTCTAATATCATTTCCATCACCAAATGGAGTAGATAGAGTGGTCCCTGGTGCTTATTCTGTTTAGGTCACTTTCTTCAATTTTTACTAATCTAAGATTTACAACATCAACATGTGCTTTTATGTGTAAGACACAAAATCCCTAAAGTTTTGCACATCTGAGATCTGGTTTTCTCAAGGAGCCATCAGTTGCCTTATGTCTAGCACATAAATCTATTCTGCTAAGGTTGAGAAATACTACTTATTAGAGGAGAAATATATTTTACTGTACTAAATAAGAAAAAACAATGCACTTATTAGAAGTTTTATAAGGTATAATGATAATATAAATTTTCTAATGGACATAGATTTTACTGTTTTACAACAGTTGTGCAAAAATGTTGCATTCTATTATGAACTCTCATTTTCAGTTTATAATGGAGAACTTAATTTAGTCAAGTCCAGGTTTTTCTAATTTTGTTTTTAAAACAGTTATATTCTTGGTGGAAACATGTTCTCTTGTGTGTTCCATCCTTTATTCCTATAGGCTTAAGCCCTCTGCCTACTGTAGTTTATGATGGAGCCCTCTATTCATTGCCTTGGTTTGGTTATATTCTTGTTCTTTGCTCTAGATGAAACTCTTTGCATCTCTTCCTCAGTATAAACCAAGTACAGTGCTCCACTGAAAATTGTGAATGAGAGGCAGGGCATGCCAGCTTACCTCCCATTAGGTTCTGTGGTTGTATTAGTCAGCTAAAGGAGTGCTGATGCAAAATACCAGAAATATGTTGGCTTTTATAAAGGGTATTTGTTTGGGGTAAAAGCTTACAGTTACCAGGCCATAAAGCATAAGTTACTTCCCTCACCAAAGTCTGTTGCCATGTGTTGGAGCAAGATGTCTGCCTATGTCTGCAAGGGTTCACGCTTCCTGGGTTCCTCTCTTCCTGGGACTGTTTTCTCTTTGGGCTCAGCTGCTCTGCTTTCTCCACAAGGCCAACTGTAGACTATCAGGTGAATGGCTCGTCTCTCTTCCCAAGGACTCTGCCTGTGTTTAATGGAGACTTCTCTCCTTCCTCACATATCTGCTTCTCTGTGTGTTTACTTCCCAGGCTCCAGCATCAAAACTCCAACTAACTCTTCTGCCATGTCATTTTTCTCTGTGAGTTCCTGCCCACAAGAAAGTGGGGACTCAAAGTCCTCCTGACATGGCCCAATCAAAGCCTTGATCATTATTTAATCAAGTAAAAGTGAAACCTCTGAATCCAATATAATCTAATATGCTCAGAGGGACAAACCAGTTTACAAACATAATCCAGTATCTATTCTTGGAATTCATAAACAATATCAAACTGCTACAGTGGTATTAGTTAATTCAAGAGAGGTAGCTATATTTCCATCTCTTTTCCAGCATGAACACTTCACCACAGTCTTCTGTTCACTTTCTTTTTGGCTCAGTCCAAAAACTTTGCAGTTATTCTGGGCTCCTATCTCTATTTCTCTTTCATATCTAATAGCCAATTAACCAGCAAATTCTTTCACATCACCTTCAAAATATATCCCACCTCAAAAAGTTCCAGTTCCAGGCAAGATTAGAATAAGCATATTCTACCTTCTCTCTCACATTTAAAACAGTTGAAAACTGGCCAGAATGAATTGAGAAGCTATCTGAGATCTCTGAAAAGTAAATGATAGTAGGCAGATTAGGGAAAGAGATAAGAAGATGAGGTACTACAAAACTGGCATTGAGTCTCTAATTTTTTTTCTCCCTCTGGTATTACTTGGCTTGAACTCAAAAGCAACCCAGAATCTGGAAATATGTACTAGGTGTATAAAGAAAGAGTTATAAGGGAAGCCCTCTCTTGCTGGCCAGATGAGTTGGAAAGGGGATGCCTAAGGGCTAGAGAGAGTGTGTGAGTGGATCTTGGATCTCCTACTTCTTCTCTTTTCTCCATTCTCTCCTCTCCCACATCCTGGTCAATCCCATGGCATAGAAGCAGTGACAAGGATGACAGTGATGGTGTGGTGACTGGGCTGGTGCCTATAACTTCTATGGAAAGGTATGCTTTCTATTTGACCAGAGGAGCTGTGATCTCAAAAGCATAGGAAGAAATCTCTGTTGCTTTTATTTTCTCTCTGTCCTCCTGACTCTTGGTCTTGGACACAGATGCAGTTGTGGGAAGTGTGTGGCATGGCCAGGAAACCAAAGCAAAGTTCCCACAGCTAGGAAAAAGTGTCTGGGAGATCAAAGAGGAGGAGACTCAAGAGAGTGATCCCATAAAGTATGTGTGAATTCCAGGGCTCACCTCTGAGCTGCAAATACTTGGATATGAACCTCAACAGCATACCAAACCTCAACAGCATACTGAACTATGGGATAGACAACCACCCAGCACCCAGACTGGCCAGTGGATTGCACACATGTGGGACAGATCTGAATAACACTACTAAGGATTGGTCCTGAGCTCACATTAGAATCACAGCTCACAGAGGGTGGGTTGGATATAGCAACCTGAATCTATCAAGGTTAATTGCCTGCTAAAAATAATACTCAACATTCTCCTTAATTTAAATGAGATCCAGAGTATCATAGCATAATATTAAAAAAAAAAATATTCAGGACACAATAAATGCTATTCAACGTACAAAGAATCAGGAAATCTTAACTTGCAAGGGAAAAGATATTCAATAGATGCTTTTCATTAAATAGCATAGATGTTAGAATTATCAAACAAAGACTTTAAGGCACATGTAAAGCTTACAAGAAGCAGGTGCAAGCACATTTAAAAGGAATGGAAATATAGAAAGTGTCAGCAAAGAAATAGAAGATACAAAGAAGAGCATATTAAAATTTTATAAATAAATGATATAATAACCAAAATAAAAATTTACTGGCTGGAATCAATGGCAGAATGGAAATCATAAAAGAAAGAGTCAATGAACCTGCAGATAGTTCAATAGAAATCATCTAATCTGAACCACATAGAGGAAAACCAGATTGAAAAAAAAAAAAACCACAAAAAAAACTAAAACCACACATACAAAAAACAAAAACAGAATCTCAGAGACTTGTGGGACAATACAAAATGTCTTAAAATTCATATAATCAGAGTCCCAGAAAAAAAGAAGGAATGAAGGTCAGGAAAAATTGGAAAATTTTAGAAAACATGACTGAAAATTTCCAAAATTTGGTGAATCATATAACTTACAGGTTCAAGAAGCATAGTAAGCTCCAAATTGTATGAACCTAAAGAAACCCACCCCAGACACATGATAATCAAATTATCAAAAACCAAAGACAGTGAGATGGCAGCAGAGTAAGGAGCTCCAAGAGTCAGCTTGTCCTACAGGGCAGTTAGTAATCACCCAGAGCTATCTAAAGCACCTGTTTGGATACTCCAGGAGACCAGAAAAGCATCCTGCAATATCCTTGAAAGTATGGAAGAAGGAGACTGCCCATCTGCAGAGAATATTTGTGAGTAGAGCACTCTAAGCCACAGAGGCTGGTGCCTGTGGCACAAGCTGCCTTGGGAGCTATTCTGTGTTTTTTTCTTTTGTTTGTTTATAGGAGGTACCAGGGATTGAACTCAGGACCTCATACATGGGATGCAGGTGCTTCAACCACTGAGCAACCACTGAGCTACATCGTCTCTCCAGTGATTTTCTTATTTTCAGGAGGTACCAGGGATCAAACCCAGGACCTCATACATGGGAAGCAGGGACTCAACCACTTGAGCTACAACCACTCCCCTTATCATTTACTTTTAAGTTGTTAGTAGACAACCACTATAGCCAAAGAATAAAATAATGAAAAGTGAGCATACACGTCGAGCTTATTGATCACATAATCAAACATAACCAGGAAAGTGATGGATTGAATAAAACAAATACTTGTAACCATATTATATAGTAAATGAACTGAAATGGTCAGTCATTCTTATAAGTGACTGCTATGAGGAATATTATTATCCACAAAGCCAAATTTTTAGTTTTGCTTTCCCACAAGTTCTGCAGTTTTATAATTCCCATCTGTGCTGATCCTTTTCCCTATATTTCCCAGATTTCATTTAATCATATATCCTTAGAATCTTAGAGTCAAACTGGAAATTTAGAGGTCTTCAACTTGAGCCTCTGCTTAATATGTTCCCATCACACCCCTATATACATTTTCCCCCTCTCCCTTTTCCTACCCCTCAATCTCTCTCTTTTTCTCATGTTCTCTCTCTCTCTCTTTCTTCTCTAAGCAGCTGCCATCAGCTTACCTCCCCCAAGTCAGGTACCCTGGGAGCTTGAGAGCCCAAATATCAGGCTATGAACAGATGTAGCTCAAGTGGTTGAGCGCCTGCTTCCCATGTACAAGGTCTTGGGTTCAATCCCTGGTATCTCCTTAAAAAAAAGTAGGAGCATGGCTTGGAAGACTCCATTGATGGAAGTGCCTTAAGAGGAAGAAGGAAGTCTGAGCCTTTGCAGATATCAGCCGCCTTCTTGTTTCAACATGTGGCCAATGATTTTGGGTGAGAAAGCACCTCTTTTGGTACCTTGAGTTGGACTCTTTAGGGCTTTGTGACTGTAAGCTTCTATCCTAAATGAATATCCTTTATAAACGCCAACAGATTTCTGGTATTTTGCATCAGAACTCCTTTTGGCGGACTAATACAAAAATGTAGGAAAACATCTTCAAGACCTGGTGATAGGCAGTGCATTCTTAAACCTTACACTGAAAGAATGAACAATGAAAGAAAACAGAAAAATGGGACCTCCTCAAACTTAAACACTTTTTTGATTCAAAGGATTTATCAAGAAGGTGAAAAGGCAGCAATGGTAGAAAATATTTGGAAACCACATATCTGATAAGGTTTGGATTTCCATTCTATATGAAGAGATCATACAATTCAATAATAAAAGAGCAGGCAATCCATTAGGTAATCTAAGCACCTCTTAAAATATATTTATATATACATAAATAACATTTTTGTAAGCAAATGCACATATATGCATATATATTTATATATCATTTTACAAATATTGGTATGTATTGTGAAAATTTTGATTTTTACCCACAATAAAAAATAAATAAATAAATAAAAATGGGCAGAAGATTTAAATAGATATTTCTCCAAAGAGAAATACAAATGGCTAAAAAGCACCATTTCCCCAAAATGGGAAAGGAAGAGATGGTTGACCACTGACTTCAGCTACAGATTAGTAAATTTGGCTGGCTAAAGTATAATCCTAAAAACAGCTAAAGTTTAAATCTGTTCAAGTAAGAAGGAGGCCTGTAGCCACCATTTTAACTCTGCCTTCAGCATGAGGGGAAGTGGGACTGATTGAAAATCACAGTGCTGAAAGTGACCCATTTCTTTTCACCCAGATTGGATTGCAGCTTTAGCCTAAACCCCATCTCCACCTCTGGCAGGGAGGAAGATGGGGGGACCTGCACCAGCCTCTCTGGGAAACTTCAGGCTAAGCCACAGAGGCCAGTGCCCATCCTACTCTGGCGGTGCAAGGTGCTTCAGGAGCTATTCCATGGCTGGAGTTAGAAAATCCCTTTCCTATAAACGGGGGAGGAAGAGACGGTTGGTCACCAACTTCAGCTGCTGATTAGTAAACTTGGCTGGCTAAAGTATAATCCTAACAACAGCTGAAGTTTGAACCTGTTCAAGTCTGAAAGAGGCCAGCAGCAGCCATTTTAACTCTGCCCCCAGCATGAGGGGAAGTCGGGCTGACTGAAAATCATAGTGAAGTTAGAGACTGGCTTCTTTCCACCAAGATCAGTTTGCAGCCCTAGTCTAGGCTCCAGCCTCAAGTTGGGCAGGGAGGAAGCTGGGGGAACCTGCACCAGCCTCTCCAGGTAACTCCAGGTGATTTTGGCCAGCACAGACTGAATAGTTGGACACTCTGAGCTCCATCCCCTTATCCAATAGGATAAGGGAGAAGCTGTGTTTCCTCAGCTTATCTGGGCATCTGCACTTGCTTTCAACCCACATGAACTGGTTTGTTGAACACCTTTGATTCCATCTCCAGCCCTCCACCCCCATAGGATAGGAGGGGACTGTGTTTCTTCATCCTCTCTGGGAAACTTCAGGTGCTTTCCGCCTGCACAGACTGGATAATTGGGACCTGTAGCTCCACCCCTACCTCCCAATAGGTTAAGAGGGGAGCTGTGTTTCCTCAGCCTTTCCAGGCAACTGCAGGCACTTTTAGTCCATGTGAACTGGTTTGTTGCATGCCTTCAATTCCATCTCCACCTCTGCCCTCCCCCTCCATAGGATAGGTGGGAGCTGGTATTTCCTAAGTCTCTCAGGGCAACTACAGGCACTTTTAGCTTGCACAAACTTGACTGTTGGGCACGTATGGCTCCACACCTACTCCCGACAGGAAAAGGAAGGGACTGTTTTTCCCCAGCCTCTCTGGATAACTGCAGGTGCTTTTGGCCCACACAGACTGAATAATTGGACAACTGTAGCACCATCCCTGCATCCAAGTAGGATAGGAGGGGAGCTGGTTTCCTCAGCCTTTCCAGGCAATGGCAGGCACTTTCAGCTTGCAAGGTCTAGACTGATGGGTACCTGTGGATCCACCCCCACCTCCCAATAGGAAAGGAGGGGGCAGGTGTTTCCACAGCCTTTCCAGGAAATAGCAGGAACTTTCTGCCTGCATGGACTGAACTGTTGGGCACCTGTGGATCTACCCATACCACCCAATAGGATAGGAGGGAGCTGGTGTTTCCTCAGCCTCTCTGTGCAATGACAGGCACGTTTAGCCTGCACAGAATGGACTGCTGGGGACCTGCAGATCTACAACCATCCCCAATAGGATAGGAGGGGACTGGTGTTTCCTCAGCCTCTCCAGACAATGGCAGGTACACTCGGCCTACAGGGGCTGAAATGTTGGGTGCCTGTGGATCCACCTCCACCCCTAATAAGACAGGAGGAAGTTGGTGCTTCTTTAGCTTCTCTGGGCAATGGCATTCACTTTTGGCCTACATGGACTGGACTGTTGGGCATCAGTGGTTCTACTCCCATCCCTGAAGGGAAGAACGGACAGTACTCCCTCAGCCTCTCAGGGCAACTGCAGGTATATTTGGCCCACACAGATTAGATTGTTGGGTACTCTAGGGGTGGTGGTGGTGCTATATCAGTCTACCTGGGCAACTGCAGTAATTTTGGACCCACATGGCATAGATTGCTGCCAACACCTGCAGCTCCATCCCCACCCCAGATTGGGGAGAAAGAGGCATAAAGTTTCATCAGTCTCTCTGGGCAACTACAGACAGTCTTGGCCTGCACAGCTTGGATTAATACACATGGCTGTGGCTTTGTCCCTATCCCTGACAGAGGAGAAAGGTGGGAGAAGCTTCATTAGTTCCTGGGGCAACATGAACAGCTTCAGCATCCACAGTTTACAGCACCAACTACATCCTCAGCTCCTACTACACAACCAGCAAGGGAAAAAAGGCAAGAAAGCCCTAAACTATGTCTGTTTTAGTTTCCTAGCTGCTAAAATTAATACTGTATAATGGGTTGGCTTAAACAATGGAAATTCATTGGCTTGCTGTTTTGAGGCCAGGGGAAGTCCAAAATTGAGGTCCTTGGCTTTTCTGTCAATGGCGATGCACTGCAGCAATGATTTCTTTCTCTTCCCAGGTTCCATTGACTTCCAGCTTCTGGTTGCTCCCTTTAGTTTCTCTCTCTGTCTGACTTTCAGTTGCTTAAAAGAATTCCAGTAATCTGGATAAAGCATAACCTGACTCAATTAGGATCCACCTTAACTTTAGTAACATCTTTAAGGGAGATATTTACAATGGGTCCACACCCACCAGAATGCAGACCAGAACTAAGAACATGTCTTAACTGGGGTGCACAATTCAATCCACTACAAAGTCTATTTCTAACAATAGACCTTCAGGAAAAATCAAGCAAAAACTGAAAAAAGTGAAAGGAGAAATGTACAATTTCACATTTATAGAGTTTCAACCTACCTGTTAAAGTAAGTGATAGGATGAATAGACAGAATATCAGCAAGTCTATAGAAGAATTGAACAACACCATGTACCAACTGGCTCTAATTCACATTTATAGAACATTCTATCCAGCAAAAACACAATATATGTTTTTCAAGTGTATATGTAATATTCAATAAGGTTGACCATACCCTGGGTCATAAAAGGAACATAAAACATAAAATTTTTAAAATATAAAACAATTGAAATCATATAAATTATGTTCTTTGACTACAATTGAATTAAATTAGGAACTAATAACAGAAATATAACAGGAAAATTGCCACACACTTGGAAATTAAACAACATACTTCTAAATAATTTATGAGTCAAACTGGTGCCCTCTAGAGAAATTAGAAAATGATTAGATCTTAACAAAAAGAAAATACAAAATTTGTGTAATGTACTTTTAGCAGCATTTAAAGAGAAATTTATATTATTAAGTGCTTATATTACAAAATTAAAATGTCTCAAATTAAAAGTTTAAGCTTTCACCGAAAGAAAAGAAAAGAAGAGTAAAACACATGCAAAGCATACAGAATGTAGAAAACAATAGAGGGTAAAATCAATGAATTTGAGAACTCGAAAAAAAACTGATTCATTGTAAAGATCAATAAAATTGTTAAACAACTAGAAGAACTGACAAAGAAAAAAATGAGAAGATACAAATCACCAGTATCAAGAAAGAGAGAAGGAATATCACTATGGACCCAAAAGACATCAAAATGATAAGAGAATACTAAAGTCACACTATGTTTATTTATTTGACATCTTAGCTGAAATGGGAAAATTCCTCGAAAACCAAAAACGACTAAAACATCCTCAAGAAGAAACATAACCTTTATAGCCTTATAGCTATTAAACATATTAAAATTGTGGTTAAAAACCTTTCATAAAACAAATTCCCAGGCCAAGAAGTTTTCACTGGTGATTTCTGCTAAATATTTAAAGAGACAATAACACCACTCCCTCAAAATCTCTATCAGAAGATAGAAGAGGGTAGTATACTTAACAACTCATTATGTGATAGCAGCATTATCTTGATACCAAAACCCAGAAAAAGATGTACAAGAAAAGAAAACAAAGACCAACATCTCTCATGAAAAATACATTAAAAAATATTCAACAAAATACTAACAAATTTAATACAGAAATGTATGAAAAGAATAATACAGCATAACTAAATGGAGTTTATCCCAGGATGTAAGGTGTTTCAATATTTGAAAACGAAGCAAGGTGATTCACCCCACTAACAGATTAAAGAAGGAAAAAAACACATGATTGTAGCAATTGCTGCAGAAAAATATTTGAGAAAATTCAACTAACTAAGAATAGAGAGGATTGTCTTTTGTTTTGTTTTGTTTGTTTGTTTTTTGAGGTGCTGAGCCTAGGGAATGAACCTGGGACCTTGTATGTGGGAAGCTGGCACTCAACTACAGAGCCACATCAGCTCCCTTGAGTTGGTTTTTTCATTTTTTTGCTTGTTGTTTGCTTTTTTTTATATTTAGGAGGCACCAGAAACCAAACCTGGGACCTCCCATGTGAGAAGCAGGTGCTCAACTACCGAGCCACATCTTCTCCCCAGAGAAGATTGTTTTTAATCATGAAAAAGTGCATATACAAATAACCTACAGTTGATATCATACTAAATGGTGAAAGACTGAATTCTTCACCCTGAATATGGGAACAAGGCAAGAATATCTTCCTCACCACTACTAATCAACATCACACTGGAAGTCCTAGCTAGTGCAATAAGGCAAGAAAAAGAAACCAAACACATGCAGAATGGAAAGAAAAAAAACAGTCATTCTTCACAGACAACACGATTGTTTATATAGAAAATTTCAAGGAATCTACCAAAGAGATGCTGTATCTCATATGGGAGTTTAACTTCTAAAACTAATAAGTGAGTTGCAGGGTATAGTGTTAATATACAATCATGTTACTCTCTTCGAAAATCTCTGCAATAGCCTCCCATCTTTCTGAAATAATAGCTATGATCTGTCCCCTAAAGTTTTACCTGGTCTCAATTTGTACCATTCTCTTGACTTCATTTGCAGTGCTTTAATCACACTGACTCTAAATTATTCTTTTTTCACTGATAAATATTCATTAAAATTTAAAATTGTGACATATAACTCACAGAAAAGTGTATAAAATATAAGGAATATGTTAATGAATTATGAAGTGCAACAGCTTTATAACCACAAACCAGGTCAGGAAGTAGAGGACTGCTTGTTCTTCATGGACTCATAATATCCCTTTCTAATCACAACTCTTTCTCTTCCACCAAAGGTCAACACTAATCTTACTTTAGGATAAAAGTTCTTTGTATTTATTTATAGTTTTATACATTTTTCACCTACTTAATTTTTAAATAAACAGAATCATACAGTATGTAATCTTTATGTCTGAGGTCTTTGGCTCAACATTATATTTGTGAGATTCACTTATTTTGCTATATGCACCTATCATTCACTTATTTTCAATTCTGAGTTAATTCATTGTGTGTGAATACTGAGGAGACAGGCTCCAGGTCAAAATCCTATGGGTGATTTTTCAAGCCCAACCATATGTAATTACAAAGGCTTTACCTGGCAGGAGAAAATTCCCCACCCCACACTTAACTTGGTGTCCCTGAAGGGACTTGTAGTCAAGGACTAGTCCCTCCACCCCAGCTGGCTATTTGCTTTTATACGTATCTGCATTCCCAGCCTAGGCACCTCCACTAGGGGGCCTCCTTATCAGGGGGCCACTGGCCAAGACCTTTCTTAGATGCCTCTGTTGAGACAACCTTATTGATGGGCTTTGAAGACACTTCTCTCCACAATGACTCAGTATTCAGTACTTTCTACTCCTAGCCCTTACCCCTTCCCCTATCCCCAGCACCCAGGTTCATAAAATGGCAGAAGTCTTTTGTTTCTGGCTCCCTTGGCAGTGAGGAGATCTGTGCCTGTCTCCCCCCATTTGCACTGATACATATACCTATAACCCTCACTTGGCACTGATCTATGAGAAAAAACAGAACACTGGGGGAGATGGCAATTTTCCCTGTTTAGCCTTTGGCTATACTATTGCAGTACTGGCTTGTTTTAATTGACCACGATACCTAGCAACTCTAGGAGTTCTCTCCAGTTCAGCTCTTGACAAATTGGTGCAGCAAGCTAGGTGGTCAAACACAATGTTGTTCTAGAAGAGCAAAAACTCTGAAAGTCCCACAGGGCATTTCACACATGGGATGCTAGCAGAGTCTGTAGAGCACCCTCCAGTAATGCCGGTGGATCATTTGTAAGAGTCTAAGGGATCTGTGGGGCACTTGCCTTTGGGTCTTGAAAAAGTGCTGCTGGAAGCTGGGGAGCATTCTTGGAGAAGGCTAGTGTAATGTTTACATAAGGTTTTCTGTTCTGAGGGAAATCATTGGTCCTTCTCTTTAGCCACCAACTCTCTGGCTGAGCTTGCTTGGTAGGTCAAATTAGAAATCCGACAGAGAAGCTCTAAGAAAACTAGGGAAGTCATTTCCTGGTTACTGCTTACTGCTCTGCAGTTATGGGAACAAAAGTCATTGGAGACCCTGCAAGCTAAATTATGCTCGATGGCAACGGCTAGCTCTAAGCTGGTCTCTGGCACTGATGACAGCCGGAGACACAGTGAGTTACTGAGTCTCGTGCCTTTGATAAAAAAGAATGTAGACCTCTTCAGGGTCATTTTGCCTAGCAACATAAACATTTTTAAGGTCATGTGATCCTGGCATTGCGATTGCAACTGGGTATCACGATTTGACAGTACTAAAAGCTACCCATTATTAACTTGATAATGTGCCAGTGGCTGCATTTGCATTCTCTCTCCCAAATTTCCACAAGAGGCCTGGAAAGCAGGTTTAGTGAAACCAACCTATGGCAACCTGCAACAGGAACAGGACAGTTTTGGATCAGGCAACCAGAATCCTGGAACTCTTGGTCGGTGAGATGCACAGGATTTCCCTGTCCATTTCATTCATTTTAATTGTCTGAGTAGTTTATCACTTATATTAGTTTTTTTTTTCTGTATTATTATTATTCTTTTATAGAAGAGATGGTTAAAGCCCAGAGGGGTTAAGCAGCTTGCTAAAGCAAACTCTCATTCTTGCTCCACTCCAAGCCATTCTTCACATAAGAGCTAGTGTGTGCCTTTAAAACATATTCGAATGATGGTATGTCCTTCCTTGATAGTTTCCAACTGCACTTAAAATAAAATCTAAACTTTTTACTGTGTCCTTCAAGGCCCAGCATGATCTGGTTCCTGTTCTTGATGATCCCTTTAACATCATCATATGTTACTGCCCCACTTTCCCACACTGCTCCGACCATAATGGCTTGGTCTCAGTTCCTACAAGACACTCTTTTCTGCTTTGGGCATTTGCACATGCAGTTCCCACCCCCTTCCATTCTCCATAAGGCTCAATCTTTCTCATTCTTTAGGTCTCAGCTCACATGTCACCTTCTCAAAGGAGATTTCCTTGACCCCCTACTTAAAGGAGGTCTCCACTAGAATTTGCTCTATGATCATCCTTCTCAGCTGGTTGTTTGTTTCTTTAGTTTCATTTCATATCATATATTTGAAGTTGTAATTATTCTATTTATTTATTTTTCCCTCTGCTTTGCTCTGGAGATGGCTATTGCCCCTACTAGAGAATAAATTCCACCCTGCCAGGCAACATATCTGTCTTATACACTATGATGTTCTACGCATTCAGAAAAAATGTTAGCTTTTATTAAATAGGGCCTGAATAAATACTTACTGAATGACAGAATGGTGGAAATGTAATTACAATTCAGTTTGTTCTGAATCTGATTACCTTGATCTTTATTAGCAGTCCACACAGATGAGTTATGGTAAATGGATGGTGATAATTCTCTCTCAGCTTGTAGGGGCCATGAAATAGATAATATATGTGAAACGGCTTAGGTCCCATGCCTGGTATACAGAATGTGCTCCAAAAATGCTGGTGATTTTTGTTGTTGTTGTTAAATTAGTGATTTCCCCATAAACCCTGACCCTCCAATATCATTTCCTGAAATTCATTAACTCCCTTTTCTTCCTCCCAATTTGTGGATTCTCTCTAGATGCTAGAAGGATACTGGGCACTTCTGGGAGGCAAAATAGAAATTGTTTCCCTGTGAGATCAAAACTGTATTCAAAGGGACTAATTAGATGATAGCAGCAATCTTGTCCTCACCTGTGAGCAAGGCAGAAGCTGGTGCTTCAGCAAGTGGTCCTGTGAGGGGAGAATTAGTTTCCTCAGAGAGGGATAAAGCATACAGCACTGATAATCCCTATGCTATCACTCCCACCTTACAAATAACCCTTTTCAGGGGAGGAGAAAGGTTTTCTCTGAGACTGTGTGTATGAGTTTTCTGCTAAGAATTTAGCAAACGCAGAGCCAGTAAGCCACAGCCCCTTCTGTGAGGCTTCTCTCCCTAATGTTTGCAGTAGAGCTTTTCTTTGGTGTGCTAGCACCAGAGGAAGTAGACAGTGAAAGACGCTGGTTATACCCGAAAGGCAGGAGCCATGAGGTTCTAGCAGTGTCTCTGCCATGAATCACCAGGTGACTGGACCAGCTGCACCTAATCTTTTGGAGCCTCAAATTCACCATCTGTAAAATGGGAGCAATTGGAAAAGATGATTTAAAATGTCATAGGATTCTTCAGCAAAGAAAAGGGAAATGAATGATACAGCGAATTCCCAGGTGCTTGTAAATGAACTGAGAAATTTTTTAGCTCAGATGAATTTCTGTTATCAGTAGCAACTGCCCAATACATGCTTTTCTTCAATGTAAAAAGCAATTAGAATCTCATTCAGTAGTTTAACCAAGTGAAACAGTCAAATCTGGGATGGAGGCTTGGAGCTAATTTAGATGATCTTTTAGGAATCCTTCCAGGT
>JAKSZT010007815.1:311861-324177 GCA_026826555.1 Tolypeutes matacus | reverse complement strand
CTGTGTATCAGATATGAAAGTGCCAAATCTTACTCCATGTCAGCTGTATTCTATGATCTATTATTCCTTTCTGTCAAATGAATGCATGCACACACCCAGAGTCAGAGCTGCTGATGGATATTTTTTTCTTCAAAATGCCAGGACACTATGTAACATTCCATTTTTTGAGCACCAGCCACTCAACATTCCTGGAAGTTGTGTCTGGCTCAACAGTACCCCTTTCTTTCATGCTCACTCTTTCCAGCAATTTCTCTATGGATGTGAGCATATACGTGATGAAAAATCTCCTGAAAAGCTCACAATAATTCTTAAATGAATTTTGTATGCAATTGGTCTTCCTCATACATAGAATAATGCTCCAGGTTAGGTATATTTCCCTACTCTTTTTCTACAAATGGAATTAAATAAGGCATGAAACTTCTCTGAGTTTCCTCCTGACAGGACAAATTTTAGGACCACCTAAAGTAATATCATTTTCTCTTTTAGTATGACTTTAATCAGCTAAGATGAATTTGAAGTTTTCAAATTGCTAACTACTAGAATTAATGTATATATATAAAAATGTATTAATTTTGAATGATTTGTAAACTGATTTTCAAGAGTGAATAAATGTTGTTACAAAGAAACATAAGATATTTTATTCTTTCTCCTCTTTTTTTTCCTCCTTCCTCAACTCCTTCCAAAAATTGTAATCACATTTTTTTTTCCTTACAAATTTCTGGACATATAAAGCCAGCATCACAGGCCTCTCAGCTTCAGTGAAGTCCAGGAAAAAAGTTTTTAGTTTTCAGGAAAGCTCAGTCCCTGAGTTATTTTCCCTCTGTCCAAGGGAGTAGTGTAGTTATTTGTAGATGGTGATCTACACTTGTAGATGGTGACTACGTGGTTAATCATTCTGAATAGCATTAATTCACAAATTCTAACTTCAATTTGGAAATATGGAAATCATGATAAAGGGAAAGAAAATTCAAACCATTATAAACAGAAATTTACAGAATAAGTCCTTTTGGTGAGACATAAATGCTAACCACAATGTTATAAAGGCGATTTCAGTTGTTCTTGACAGTGACTAGATTGCGACATTGAAGATAGGGTTTTCATTGACATTTTCATGTCATTGTGTCACAGAATCTAACTGCAAAACTGTATCAGTGAAAATAAGTTGGCTAAATTAAGTTAATTTGCTTGAAATTTGGTGAACAAAAGATTTATCACTGACCTGGGTCTAGTTGATTGTGGATTCCTCAGTTTTTAGAATGAGCCCAGTTATTGCTTTCTTCCCCACAGGGCTCATACAACAGCCACAAATAGATGCCATGAGCTTGAAATAAAAGCATTTCTAGGAAAGAATTCCAAATTAAAATCTAACAAGTGGGACATTGGAATCTCTAGAGATCTCTCCCAATCTAGGACATTTTAGTTTATTTGGGTCCCATTATTAGCCTTGATTTACTCAGAAAACAAGCTCTTTTAGGTAGGAAACTTGAAAAACTATGGGAACAACAATAAGTTCTTCATATCAGGAAAAGCAAGTATTAGAAGCATCAAAGTATAAGTCAATCAAATTCACTTAACTGCACATTGTTTTCTCAAATCAACTCCCCCAAGTTTTTGCTCAAAAAAATCCTATAACAGTGTGGAGGGGTTTCCTTTTATTCCTGATACAAGCCCTCTTTCTGACTCTGTTCCCCTAGAAATCCTCTAGGCTAGGGAGCAGTGTCTCCCAAACAAATCTTCAGGTCTTGCCAGTATGTGGCTCCGGTGTTGTCATTTGTTCACAGGCTCTTCTTTGCAGTTTTTTCTTTATTAACTCTACAGAGAAATTTAAATAGACTCTGAAAAAGTGCAGGATTTGGCAATGCAATGACCTCTTAAGTCCTCAGAGGATTAGTAATTGACCTTGTTGGAATCTTTGCTAAAGTATCAGGCAATATCTGTCACTCCTACTTGGCATTTGCAAACATCGTTAGTGGCCAGTTTTAGAAATGTAATTGCGCTTGGGTTAGAGATATGTCTCTGGCTATGGCTTGGAATGAAACTTGGGTGAGGTAATGAAAACCATCACAGGGGTTTGTTGCTCACTGTGGCACTGCTGAGCCTAGCCCAGGATGTGTGGCTAGTTTTAGGCACACGTCAGTGTTCAGAGAAGTGATTTGTCTCTGAAAACGAGCGTTGCCTGAATGGTATAGGTGCTGTGAGGATGGAAATGCCAGTCTTTAAGGTTAGACTCCTACTACCCTGAGAGACTGGGACATTTTAAATTTTATTAAAATTAAATAAATTTAATTTTATTAAATTTAAAATTAATAAATTTTATTAATTACATTATAAAATTAATAAAATTAGTGACTGACTGAGGGGACTTAGATGGCAGGATTCCCAGATACCAAAGATTGGGTGATTTAAAAATCATGAATATATTAACTTCCTTCAGGATAAATGCCTAGAGGACAGGCTTTCATGATGTATTTGGGGGAATATAGTCATTTTCTCTACCCCTCAGAGAGAGAATCATGGGGACTAGGAGCCCTGTGCCATTTCGTAGCCATTGAGAAAATCACACTCAGCCATGTATAAAGACACCAGGGAAGGAGGGATAGAAACACTGCAAAGTAGGCTCCACTACTATGCTCTGTCTTTCAGCTTCTGAGGCAACGAAGAGCTTGCTGCAACCTTGCAACGCATCATTTTTCTTTGTTATAAGTTTTTACCTTTAAGCCAAACTGAAGTGCAGAACCAGAAAAGGGAAGCAATGGCCTCAGCTCTATTCTCAACAGTCAACACTTTAACTCTTGTTTACCGTCTGCCTCATTCACAGTCTATCCTTCTCCCTTGGTATTTTGAGACCAGCCTGTGACTGTCTAAGTGGATGATTAGAAGTGGGAATGGGCACTAAACTCTTCACCTTCAGAAAATGTGCCATGCAAATAACTTCTTTGAACAAGGAATAAGAATCTGTCCATTGAATCATGTCTTCACTTAGGTTGTACATGCTTTTATCTATCTGTTTACTTGGAATTCTGTCCATTGGAGAGGCAGCTGAAAGGACATCAACTTACACAGGAGAGGGAGGAGTCAGCAACAACTCTGGTAGTTTATCTCAATCAGACAGGAAAGGAACTAGACAAATGAAAGCTCCTTTTACTCAAATTAAATAACACTCTTCTTCCTCTTCTTCTCTCCTGGAGCCAGCACCTTAGTAAGGCTTCCCAGGATCAGTAGACAATTTGGGTACAGCTCTGGTCATTGTATGAGATGGTGATTTAGAAAGCAGCTCCAAGCAGCAAATAGACAATGTTGGAAAGGGAAACAATATAAAAACAGGAAGTTTGGGGTGAGAGGTACAGACTGAGTGAGGATGGTAGAAACGGAGTGAGAATAAAGCAGAAGGTGTTGCTTCTCTTTTCTGGTCCTGGAATTTAGGGCTGTGTCAGTTTGGTTTAAAGGTAAATATTGATAACAAAATAAAGGTGAAAATGATGAAGTAAGGTTTCTGATCATAAGCAGAAGTGTCATAATAAAACAGAAACATTTCTACCTGTTCCAATGGGATGAGTCTGAGGAAGAAATGGAATGGTCTTATAGATAAAATTGTGGGTAGGAGGCAGGAGGTTAAGAGAGTGATTCTGAGATTGCTGCTATTTCCCTGTGAAGTAGATGGAATATCAGAACCTGGCAAGGAGGGGAGGTTATGGGATGGGGGGCTTTAGAAAAAAGAGGGAAATTGGAGTATTTCCTGAGAAGAATCGGTAGAAACAGGAGGTAAGGGCACTCAGGAAAGCTGCCTAGAAGTATTGATGGCCATAGCTCTAATAAGAGTCCCCCAATTCCTAGGGGCATGTAAATGTGTACTTGTAAAATGCTCGTCATTTGTAGGAAAAACAGAGGGTGGATATAGCAGTCGCTATTAGTGCCCTGCCCATATCTCTTGGCCTTTTCTGATTTAGTGAGCACAAGCTGATTTCCAGTTGCCAGAATTTGTATGAAAGCTTTCCCTGAAGTCTTGCCAGTCAGCTCTGCTGGCACTTACTGCAGGCCAGAAGTTCTGGAGATTAACCCCTTCCTAGCAGCCCTCACCAAAACTTGACAGGAATTGGTGTATAAACACCCCAGCCAGAGGTGGAACAATTCTGAGAAGTGTGTTCCACACCAGTTCCCAGAGTTTCTTCATGGGATTAATCTTCGTTTGCTCACAAGGAGAGCAGCAAGCATGCTGATTTCACGGCTCTGGGAAATCTACAATGAAATCACATCATTGATAGGGAAGGAGTGGAACCCCAAGATTTGAATCCTGGGTCCTTATGAAGTGTTCCACTTTCCCTTGCCAGAGGAAAGTAGCCTCTCCTTTCCTGAAGGCCATGCAGACGCTTCTCCAAGGAAGATGGCATAAAGGCAGGACCCCTGAGAAGTCCCAATCCCCCAGACTGAAGGACACAGTGTCTGAGACTGAGACTAACCCAGAAAAACAGAGATTTGCCTCCCTTTCCTCCTCTCATGTTAGCCAGCATGCAGTAACATGTAACTACAGTCTACTGACAGAGAAGGGGTAAGGCTGAGACCCTGTTTTAGGTGCAGGAAAAAAGGGAGAGATACCCCCTAAAAGGGGGTGGAACAGACACCCCAATAACAACAAGGTGCTATTTGGTAACACCAGACTTAACCCACAGCCTTCCAAACTTTTCTCTATTATTTAAAGTCTCCCAGATTATAGTGAATACACTTCTTTTCAGATTTGGGACAAATTTAATCAATTATAATTATTTTACACTATAATACCAACCGATATGAATATTTATTAGACACACAAACATATTTCTTGAAGTCAACTGTACATCAAAAATAAAAGTGCCAGCATTATTATACCTGTGTCAGCTGTATTGTGATCTATTGTTCTCTTCTGCCAAATGAAAGTAAGTGCACATGTTCACACAGCCACAAATAGAGATCAGATATTCCTCTTAAAATCCCTGCAAACTATTTTTGAAATAGTGCATCATCTATTCAGTAACTCTGAATCTTGTGTTTACCCTAATATAATCCATTTCACATTTGTTCTCTCAAGCAATTCAATATTGAGTGTGCATGTGTGAGTAACAAAGTTTTCCCTAAAATGATCACAATTTTAATAATTACATTATAGAATTTATGTCAAATGAAATTTATGTGTCATCATGTTTGAGAGAGATTTTTCTCCACTCACTTACATTTTATAAATAACATTACATAGAGCACGCCTCTTTTCTGAATTTAACTTTAACAAGATGAAAATGTTGTATAAGTCACATGAAAGAATTCTATTTTCCTTTTTGACACAGATTAATCAATTTTAGGTGAATTTGCTGTTCTGATTGCCAGCTATTGGAAATGTTGAGTACATGCATAAGTATATTATTTTTTCTCTGTGTTAAAATGACCGGTTCAACAAATGTTAAGACTGAAGTCTATGTTATAGTTACTCAAGTATCATAAGAAATTTTATTATTTTTCTTACTTTTTAAAATTATTATTCCTATCTCAACTTTCACACCCATTCCTCTGCTACCCACTGCCAGCACAACATACTTCAAAATTTGTCAAGATGGTGTTGCAGACCTTGCAAGATCAACATTTCAAAGATGAGAGGAAAAACCCAAAACTTTACTTCTCAGGACTTCTCAATCTCTGAGTTGTTTTTCCACTAGCGGCAGCTCTAGTTAATGAAGACTATGTGACTAATTACTTTCAATACTTTTAATTCACAAAATGTAGCTTCAGTTTTCCAACATGGGAGCTATGCAAAGATGCTAAATGCACTGAAATATCAGTGAAGCCTGAAACTCAGTCCACCAGGTGAGACCTGAATGTTAACTACAACTACGTAGTTGGGAAAGGAGTTTCAGTAGTTCTTTGTAAAGTCTGGATTGAAGAGAACACAAATGCGGTTTCTATTGATGTCTGAAGTTCAGTTTTTTTGTGGATGCTATTTAATATTGCATGTATTCATTCTTATAATCAATATATATTGAGATCTTATAAAATCAGCGACTATGAGAGTTGCTGGATATCTATAATGCTGTCATTACGTAAATTTACAATCAATTATATGCACTGCTATAATAAAACACATGTTCATGTTATTTTTTTTATATATTTATTTTTGGCCTATAGGTCACAGACACTCCTAAAAACTGGTTTTCAGAAGTATGTTTAGGTAAGTTCTATCTGCTTCAAACTTGGGAAAAACATGAATTTAATAATCACTGTCCTGTGTCTAGTTGATTGTAGATTCCTCAATGATTAGAATAAGTTCAACTATTTTTTTCCTTATTTTTGGGAGTGTACAAGCAATGCCACAAATAAACTCCATTTGCTAGACAAGAAATTGTTTCCAAGAATTCCAAATTGAGAAATTAATTGGAAAGAAATTAGATGTCTTATCTCTATAGATGCTCCCCAAATCATGAGAATTTTGGGCAAAATTTGGTCTCCACTATCTGTCTGGATTTACTCAGGAAATAAGCTACTTTGATTAAAAACTTCTATTCCTTGGGAAGCAGATGTGGCTCAAGTGGTGGAGCACCTCCTCTTACATGGGAGGTCCTGGGTTTGGCTCCTGGTGTCTCCTGAAAAAACAAAAACAAACAACAAGCAAAACAAATGAAAAAAACCAACGGATGTGGCTCAGTAGTTGAGCGTTGGCATCCCAAATACGAGATCCTGGGTTCATTTTGAGGTACCCAGCCCCTGGTACCTCAAAAAACCAAAAACCAAAAAACTTCTATTCCTTTAGAATTCAAATCTTTTTTTTTTCTTTCTGTTACTGGTATTTTTGACTGTTCATAAGGTTATAGTTAAATCTTTAAAATATTTATTTTCAAAACATTTTAGAGCTTGACATGGGAACAGCAAATTTCTTCTCCAGAGCTTTAAAATTTACAAATATCTTTTTAATTGGATATTTTTTCCCTGAAATCAACTCTGTCAATTTTTATTCTCTTAAAGTCCTTGATCAGGCAGGAGAGAGTTCCTTCAGTCCTTGAGTAAAGACTTCTTCCTACCCTGTTTTCCTGAAAACTCACATCAACCTCGGATATAATGTCTCCTCAACATCCCCCAGTCCTGCTGGGAAAAACTACCAAAAACAAAAACATAAACAAAAACAAAAACAAAAACAAAAACAAAACAAAACAAAACAAAACAAAACAAAAAAACACAAAAAAACACCATGGGCTATTGTTAAAATGGGGCACTGCAATGGTTAGTTCCTCATAGCTTTTTCTCCTCAATTCTTTCCTTGATTATATACAGAAATGATTCTATAGATTTTAATGGAGGATTAGTAAGTAGCCCTGTTGGAATCTTTGCAAAAATAGCAGCTGATAGTTTATTTTTTCCCATTTCATACCAAGAAACACACATGAATGGTTTTGAGGTTGCATTTGGGCCTGAGTTAAAATATGTCTCTGGGAGTGACATCAGCAAGATGGTAGAGAAAGAAGTTCCAAATCCGGCAGCCCCCAAAGAAACATTGAAAACCAAAAATATGGCAGAACCAATTTTCTCAGAACTCCAGAAAATAGTCAAAGGTTTACAGAAACTAAGTCAATGTTAAATCAAGGAAAAGGTAGCTTAAAAATGGTAGGAAAGCCTTGTGAAGCTTTTATTAGCTCTATCCCCAACCACTTCCTGGTAAGGCACAGCAGCAGCTTTCACTCCCAGCGTGAGTTTCTGGTCCAGGGTAAGTAACAGATGCCCCATTATTCACAGATTGAGGTGTTAGTATATATATTCTATCCTATCTTGTGGCATCTGATAAGCATCTGATCCAAGATGCTCATATCTATCTCACCTGTCTAAGAACTTGCTCTGGCCAGAGAAGTGAGAGCCATGACAGCTAAAATACTATAAGAAAACATAAAATGACAGTCATGTGGGGCAAATTATTACATTGAGATGTAAAATAGAACACTGGGGCCTGGGAGGAAAGGCTGAAGATAATTTTCTGGAGAAACTGGGGCACTGGTAGTGTCCATATATATGGAAGGACTTTATAAGGCCATCCACATCTCCAGGGAAAGACCATGCTCATAAAGACCCAAGAGAACCCTGAACTCCCCCCTCAGACTGTTTTTTAGTCTCAGTGCAAGGCTGATTGAGCACTACTACTGCTAACCTTGGGTTTAGTTTGCTCTTTTCTAGTTCCTTAAGGTGTGAATTTAAGTTATTTATTTGTTACTTTCTTCTCTTTTAATGTAGACATTTTCAGCTATAAATTTCCCTCTTAGCACTGCCTCTGCTGTATCTCATACTTTTTGGTATGTTGTGTTTTCGCTTTTTTTCATTTCAAAGAACTTTCAAATTTCCTTTGTGATTTATTTTTTGACCAAATGGTTGCTTAGGAGTTTACTTCTTAATTTCCACATACATGTGTGTTTCTACTTCTCCTTCTATTACTGATGTGAGCATTCAAGATTCTCTTTGTCTTTTGTATTCATCTCAACAATTTGACTATAATGTGTCTCAATTTGAGTCTTTCTGAGTTTATCCTATTTGGAGTTTTTTGAACTTTTCTGCTGTGTATATTTGTGTCTTTCATCAAATTTGAGAAGTATTTGGTCATTATATTGACAAATATTTTTTCTGCCCCATACTCTCTTTCTTCTACTTGGACCCCCATAAAACATATATTCATGTACTATGCTTCATGGTGTCCCACAGGTCATTAAACTCTCATCAGTTTTTTTCATTATTTTTGCTTTATGCTCTTCATACTAAAAAAATTCAATTGTCATATCTTCAAGTTCACTGACTTTCTTCTATCTTTTCAAATCTGCTGTTGAAATGATCTAGTGAATTTTTAATTTTAGTTATTGTATTTTTCATCTCCAGAATTTCTGTTTGGTTTCTTTCAATAATTTCTATCTCTTATTGGTTTCCTACTTTTGTTCATGTGTCATTTTCTGATTCTCTTAGTTCTCTGTCCACATTTCCCTTTTGCTCATTGAACTTACTTAGGAGAGATGACTTTATGTCTTTGATTAGCAATTCCAATGTCTTGGCTTCTTCAGGGATAATTTCTGTTATTTTATTTTGTTTGGCTGAATGGGCTATTTTTACTGTTTCTTTCTATCCTTTTTTTTTTATTTTTTAAAATTTATTTATTTATTTTTTATTTTTTTTATTATGGGTAAAAATAAAAATTCTCACAATACATACAAACATTTGCAAAATGATATAAAAATATATATGCATATATATGTATTTGCTTACAAAAATGTTATTTATATATATATACATATATTTTAAGAGGTGCTTAGATTACCCAAAATATTATACGGAACCCACTGGGATTCCCATGTTCCCCACCTCCCACACCTCCCACCACATCCCACACAAACATCTCCCACAGTGCGGCCCACCACCCTCAATGAATTGATTTTTGTTGTTGTTGAAATCTACACATTTGAATATGCTAACTCTAGAAGTCAGATTCTCCCCCTTCCCTAGGGTTTTCTGTTGCTTTTCCCTTATTGAGGAAAACTGTAGTAGTCTATTTGTTCAGAGATTTTTCAAACTACTTATGCAAAATCTGTAATTTTTAGTGTCTCTGTTCCTATAGCTTGCATTCATCTGGTGTAATGATTGCTAGGAGTTAACAATAACAACAAAAGAACAGAAAAACACACCACTCAGTCTTTGCATATTGGCTCTGTACCAGGTGTCTCCTTCAATGTTCATTCAGCCTTACATCGAGACTAAAACACAATCCAAGGGGGAAGTTCTGAGTTTTCTTGGATCTTTCTAAGCATGTATCTTGCTCTGGAGATGTGAATGGCCTTATAAAGTCCCTCTATATGCATGGACTCTCCATGAACTAATACATATAAAATTTCAAAGAATACACAAGGGGCTCCTAGACCTAATAAATGAATTCTGCAAACTTGTGGGGTATTAGATCAACACTCAAAAATCTGTTGTGCTTCTATCCAAAAGCAATTAACATAAAGGAAATCAAATAATTCTATTTACAATATCATCTAAAATAAAATATCTAGGAATAAACTTAACCAAGAAGGAGAAAGACTTGTAAATAGAAATCTACAGAATGTGGGGCCAAGATGGCATTATGGAGGAGAGCACACACTGCAAGCTCCCAGAGCAAGGCGGATTGTGGATGGGGTCCTGCCCGGGGGTCTGTGCTGTGCACGTGTGGAGTGAGAAGCTTGGGACATCTATCTGCACGGATCAATGGTGTGGACAGAACGGTAGAGATTTGTGAGTTTTAAGCCTGCTGGTGGTGGTTGACACAGACGGTTGAGACCCATGGTTAGGGAGGAAAAAAAAACAAACAAAAAACGGCCAGTTGGAGCTGCAAGCGGGGCATGAAGTTTTTTTTCTGGGGATCTGGCTGCCTGGTGCCCCTTGGACCTTGTGTGAACAGAACAGCCGGAGCGAATTGGCATCCGGGGAATGGGAGGGGGGGTTCTGGTTGGGGGAGGGAGTTGATTTGCCTAGCTGCCCAGGGATAAGACCCAGGCCGCCGCGGAGCCAGGAAGAAGGGACACTCTCCAAAAGAGGGAGGGTTCTGTTGGAGGACAGGGAAGGGAATTTTTTATTTTTATTTTTCGACATCGATCTGGCTTCCTGCACTGCCCCATAGCTTTGGGGAGCAGATAAACTGACCTGAAGCAGCATGAGGCAGAGAGCAGATGCGAATCTGCAGTCAAACTGATTTACATAGCAACCTGGTGATGCTGGTGCTCGGCTCCAGAAGGGGCGGAAACGGCTGTCTTTAGCACTCTGCAACGACTAACATTAGAGCTACAGCTACCCTGGGGAGTCCAGGAAGTGGGATGTGTTTGATTAATTTCCATGGGCCCAGCTAGGGTCCCTTCTGTAAGGGGGTTGGTCTAGAGGAGGAATTATTTTGGGTCCTGTATTTCGCTAATTAAAAAAAAAAAAAAATTGAGAAGGTCACTTCAATAAATGAAAAGGGAAGCGGCTGTGGCTCAATCGGTGGGGCTCCCATTTGCCAACAAACTAAACCTAAAGGAAGTAGAAAGAAGGAAATAACAAAGATTAGAGCAGAACTAAATGAAATAGAGAATAAGAAAGCACTGGAAACAATAAACAAAACCAAAAGCTGGTTCTTCAAGAATATCAATAAAATTGACAAACCCTTAGCAGACTAACAAAGAAAAAGAGAGAACAGATGCAAATACATAAAATAAGGAATGAGCAAGGAGAGATCCCTACTGACCCCACAGAAATAAAGAGTATCATAAGAGGATACTTTGAAAAATTATATGCCAACAAGAATGACAATTTAGAGGAAATGGACAAGTTTCTAGAAACCCACAAACAGCCGACATTGATGAAAGAAGAAATAGATGAACTCAACAGCCCAATTACAAGTAAAGAGATAGACTCAGTCATCAAAAACCTCCCAACTAAGAAGAGTCCAGGACCAGATGGCTTCACAGCTGAATTCTACCAAACATCCGGAAAGACCTAACACCAATTCTACTTACGCTCTTCCAAAAAATAGAAGTAGAAGGAATATTGCCTAACTCATTCTATGATGCCAACGTTACCCTAATACCAAAACCAAATAAAGATACCACAAAAAAGGAAAATTACAGACCAATTTCTCTAATGAATCTAGATGCTAAAATCCTCAACAAAATACTTGCTAACTGCATTCAACAACATATCAAAAGGATTATGCACCATGACCAAGTGGGTTTCATCCCGGGTATGCAAGGATGGTTCAATATAAGAAAATCAATCATTGTAATACACCACATAAACAGATTGAAAAAAAAAATCACATGACCATCTATATAGATGCAGAAAAAGCATTCGACAAAATACAGCACTCTTTCCTCATAAAAACACTACAAAAGATAGGAATAGATGGAAACTTTCTGAATATGATAATGCGTATATATGAAAAACCCAACGCTAACATCATTTTCAATGGTGAAATCCTAAAAGCCCTCCCTCTGAGATTGGGAACTAGACAAGGATGCCCACTATCACCACTCCTATTTAATATTGTCTTAGAAGTACTTGCGCGAGCACTGAGACAAGAAAAGGACATAAAAGGCATCCAGATTGGAAAAGAAGAAGTAAAAATTTCATTATTTGCAGATGACATGATCCCATACATAGAAAGCCCTGAGAAATCTACAAAAGGCTTCTAGAACCTATAAAGGAGTTCAGTAATGTTGCAGGGTATAAGATCAATGCTCAAAAATCAGTAGCATTTCTGTACACCAATAATGAGTAAACTGAGGAGGAAATCAGGAAAAAAATACCATTTACAATAGTAAAT